>JASAMV010005253.1:0-58545 GCA_030248065.1 Rhynchonema sp. JSB1_4
GACGTACAAATCGGTAGAAGTAAAAACCATGAGTTGACGTACAGTGACGAATTATCCCAATGACAAGATGAAGGAAGTACCATGTAGATTCAAAAAGATGCGATGAGCATAACGTTGGTTAGTTGCTGGCGTTCGGCGTTCAAAATTCCAAACAAGTAATGATGAAAACGGCCTTGTCGATTCAAGTTGTTCATTAAGCGATTGCGATTGCACTCCTCCTCCCCCACTACAAAAATTCGTCGACCCGACGAATGCTGGTCGATGTAGTTGGTTCCACTTGATGTACATTTTTGAACGTTCGAACTTCACTGCGGTTGAATGCTGATTCGCCATAAAAAGTGATGATGCGATGTTCAACACTGACGTACATATTGCAACATTGCAGTGTCCAATTGTGTGCCTCTGACGTTCATCTTTGATCGATAAGGAAACAGACGTTACAACGAAGTACATTTGATGCGATGACATTGCTGATCCATTGTTGTGCCGTTCACGCGCAGATTTGAGAATGCAAAAAGAACGGTTTTGCATCAGTTGTCGTTCCACGAAGCCACACTTTTGCGAAGATACGGTCGCGATGTACACAAATCAAACCAAATCCGTTGAAGCGACGGTTTCCACACACGTATTCATTTTGACGCTCTGAACAACACGTTGAAGACGAACGACAGTTCAAACGCATCGTTAATGCACGGGAACTCAGTTGGAAAGATGCCAGAAGACGAAATGCAGTTTACTGACGGTGAGTGCTTGCGCTCTCGAACCATTGTACTTCCGCGTTCAAATTCCAGCTCCACGTCAAACGGTTCTCCATTCACAACTCTGCGAATGCTGCGACGTTCCTAATTGCTCACGTCAGTTCCACGTCGACTTCACGTCAATTACATTTCGACATATTGACGTTCACACGTTGCATGACATACAGAAGCTGAGAAAACATTAGATGCGCTGGTAGTGTTCGATCTCGTTTTTACTGTGTTCTTAGTGTTTGTTTCTCGTGTTGCCGTTTTGTCGTGTTTTGTAGTTTGCTTACTGTTAGTAGTTCGCGTTAGTAGTTGTGTTTCGTGTTTGTCGTTTGCCGTCAATTTATTCTGTGTGTGCTTTGTTCGTTTTTCTTGCTGCCGTAGTTTCGTTCAGTCATTACTTTGTTTTGTGCTAAAGTCAAAAAGTCAAATTCATCGGTAGTCAGCGGTAGGCATCGGTAAGTAGTCATCGGTAGTCATCGGTAGCTCAACGCATCACAGCCCCACATCTCCCATGTCGCGATGACTGAACTGCCGTGTGCGTATTCGAGTCCGCGCATCATGTGGATATGGTGCTTCATGTGATGGCTATTCCGCGTGTAATTCATCAAAATCAATTAATTCGACGCAATTCCCGAACTGAATATATGGCATTGCTATGAACTGAGGAAGGGTGGCATGAACGCCTTGCGCCTAGTAAGCCCGCCTTGAGTGGCAGCCCGGTCCTCCTGCCCTTATGCCATTCCGTCTTCCATTCCAACCGTCATTCATTCCCCTACGCCATTCTTCAACGTAAACGAACAATCGAACAGTGGCTCCTACTATCGTGTCGCCTTCAATGTTGGTCGACCGCCACACCCCACTCTACAACCGTAATCGCCTTCCGTATCGTAAATATGATGTTGGTGATGTTGGCTACGAACTCTATGCGTCATCTTAAATGAACGATTTCGCCGTGTCTACGTCTGTTTTTCGTCGTCGGCTTCGCAGGGGCTCGCCAAACTTGGTCCGTGGGAGATGTGGCCGGCTTGAACAAAGTCCTCCCCTGGCTGAGGCAGAAAGAAAAGAAAGAGATTCGCTCGTGATTTTTTAGGTTGTCTCTCGTGTTTTTGAGTGTGTGCTTCCAGTTTTGTGAGACTGTGCTAACCGTGTTTGATAAACGTCATATCGAGAATTGACAAGCGGGATCGATCTGTGGCTTGAAGAGGCGTGAATCGCAACCCCGGAGTTGACCGCGCGTCACTCGGCGGGGCCTTTTGCTGAGGTTTGGAGTTTATCATATTTGTTGTGTTCGACCGTGTTTGAGGCTTAGGTGGCCGCGCCCCGTCGTCAGTCACGCCGGTCGGGCCTTCCCGTGTCGTGCAAGGCCGTATCGTTGGGTGGGGAAGCCGTGTGGAGTGCCGCCTCGCCCTACGATTACATGCCTTTTTTGGGGTCGCGCACGCCCATAATGACCGACTTGCGCATGTTGTCCGAATTATTGCGTTAGCTGTATTTGGTGCAAAGAACTCAAAAGCACAGGTTATGTACACAGTAATTAGAGGATTTTTGTGTCCGATCAACACATTTGCTGGTCAATCGCAGATGCTTAAAATTATCGGCGAAGAAAACGGTGACCAAAAAACACCAGGTTTTTGGAACTAAATGACTTCTCCTTCAGGATACAAGCTGTTTCCTGCAAAGCTGTATATCATACTGATGAAACAAGCGTTGGTGCTTGATATTCTGAAATTATTAAACGTTGCCGCGAATTGTTCTTTCCACGGAAACCCGGCAAAATTTTTGCATTTTTTCACTGAGGGGCAAACTTCAACCCGGCCGTGAAACATCAGGAAGCAACCAATCGACTCCCCAAGTCAGGGTCGAGTAACACGATATTCCACCTTTGTTCAGGTGCACTGCCCCCAAGATTAAACGAAGTCGATGGGTTGTTGACCAGCACCTTTAAACCCGCTCTCGTCACTGATAAAAGTCGGCTTTGGGTGTGCGGTGCCAATTCGGTGTCCTGCTCATTTGCAGCATGTAAACAAACATCGTGATTCAGGCATCGAAAATTCAATACGTTTGAACAAATAAATCTGTTTTCCCGAGCCACCTAGCGGCTCCCGCGCCACTGCATCGCGTGGGAACTTTGTACTCCGTGCGACTTTCTGTCACGTGGGACTTTGTATCCTGTGTAGTTATTTCTTAATTGGCACCCCACGTGGAACGTTGAATGTTTCATGTTTACACCGAGCTCACATCGATCGAGCTTACACCGACCTTTACGCCCAATTGACGTTTACACCGTTTCGAACATACTGTACTACATACATACACCACCCAAATCAGTTACGTATTGAGCTAGTTTTGGCTTAGGCCGTCTTCACAATGACACGGTTTCACGGTTTTACGGTTTCACGGTTTCACGGTTTTACGGTTTCACGGTTTCACGGTTTCACGGTTTGCTTCGTTGGCGTCTTCACAATGAAATCCGATTTCACGGTTTTACGGTTTCACGGTTTCACGGTTTCACGGTTTTAAAATTGTGTCTTCACAATGACACGGTTTCACGGTTTCACGGTTTCAGCATAATGTAAGAATTAAAGTTAATTCAACTGAGTTTATATCTATTAGCAGATGCATATTGTTGTCCAGAGTGAGCAGATCCAAAGCAGGAACATAAAGAGCAGACCACAGCAGTATCTCGTCACATTTCTGAACATAAACACCTGACAAATAGCACAACTTTGGGCACAATGATCGAAATATTATTGTCAATTTCAGAACATAAAGAGCAGACCACCCAAACCATAAACTTTCATCATTTCAGAACATAAAGAGCATACCACTAGAGCTGCACACATGGAGAAGTGAACTAAAAGCAATCTAAGGCGCACTGGACAGCCATTGCACTGTTGGATTGGCAACGGCGAGTGCCTGTGCGGCTATCTGTTTCGACTTTCGGGCTTCGTACACCATCATTTGAAACTGAGCTTTCAGGTATGCCCGAGTGTCTGGGTCCAATTCATCAAGGTCATGGGCAAGACCGACACAGAATGACATTGACCCGCTCTGCTGTTGTTCTTTGTCCTTTTCCAGCTTGTCCTGACTTTTCTTGATGAATTTGTCCATATACATATGGACAGTGTACTTGTGTTTGGGTGATCGGTCGATACTTTTCGTGTATGGTAACCTGTCTCGCTCCTTATATTCTTCATGTTTCTTGCAGTGATACCTGTGTCCAGCTCTTTATATTCTCCGTGCCTCTTGAGAGTGATCGTTCTGTCTAGCTCTTTATATCCACTGGCACGTGGCACCCTGCCCTTGCATCAGTAAAACAACTGGTCAGAAACAAAATGAGGGCCGAATTCTTTACGCTTTTTGTTGCTATAATGAAGGTCTTTTCACCATCAGGTATGGGCAATCCGCCAGCTCATGGCACTCGCGCACACAGGCTACATGCTACATTACTGCCGTCAATGAATGCATGTGGCGTGTGCTGCTGCACGCGCTGTGTGTATAAAAAGTGACAGGAGCCGATGGATTGCCCATACATACACACTTTGACATACAGGTACGACCAAGCCAAAGAGAATAATCAATCACAGAATGCGTTAGAGTAAGCGTGCGAACATTACAATGTTGTGTCCCTGAAATCGCAAGCTTTTGTGGTCAAACTATCAATGTTGGAACAATTCTTGAGCCAAATACGTGCAGCAAATGCGCCAAAACCGTGTACAAATTAGAACCGGTTCTAATTGGCTTTTTTCCGGTTTCACGGTTTCACGGTTTCAAAACAATAAGACCCAACCGTGAAACCGTGAAACCGTGTCATTGTGAAGACAACAAACGTGAAACCGTGAAACCGTGAAACCGTGAAACCGTGAAACCGTAAAACCGTGAAACCGTGAAACCGTGTCATTGTGAAGACAACAATCGCAAAACCGTGAAACCGTGAAACCGTAAAACCGTGAAACCGTGTCATTGTGAAGACGGCCTTAGGTTTTAGTTCAGGATTAGTTTTGGTTTAGGCTCCAGCCGGGAAAAACCTGTTTAAGCAACTCGTTGAGATTAGGGTGAAAATTTATTATTGTGTATAAGAACTAGGTATGTATTTTCACTTCTTTTCATTTCGTTATCAGGCTGATGCGCATGTTTTATCGCGGCGCCGCCATACAGATACAGTACATCCAACTAAACAACAGTCGCACGAGATACAGAGTCTCGCGATAGCACGACGCCAAATGCCTTCGAGCAGAACGCGGAACGCTTCCACTTATTGTACTCACCGTGCTTAAATCGATGTTTTTCGCCTGCAACAGCAGTCCCTTCCAGACGGCCAGCATTGCCTCGGTGGCAATCTTGTATTCGGTGCTGCTCGCGCCACGCACTTTCTCGATCTCCTGCAAAGCGATGTTTCAAGCACTGAGTGGTTAGGTCGATCTGATAGTTCGATAACAAGAAATATAAAAAACATCCCTGGACACTAACATCAAACAACACTTCAAAATCGTTGTAATCGATTGCACCGTTTCTGTTGAGATCTGCAAAGTACAGTATGTACTATAAGATCCAATCATCATTAAAAAGATAATCTTAGCAGCGGTGTGGAAATAAAATAAGCGAATTTAGCCAAGCGAAAACAAAACAGAGTTTTACAATATTCGTTTCGCTGTTTTCCAGCGAAACAAACCGAAAATCAATAATAATCAAAAGTTAGCGAGTTTGTAACTGGTTGGTTGTTTGCTGTTGATGTTTTATTTCTTACCAAAGAAGGTGTAGAATACTCGGTCCCATTTTCGCTGCAGGAATGGATTGTAGGACATTTTGAGGCTGAGATTTGATCGGCGTTCGAGATTTTTATGTGGAGCGAATTTCTACCCTGAAATAAACAGAGACTCAAGTGGCTGGTAATGAAACATCGGCTGACCTGTTTCAAAAAACACAACAAGACGTTGAGAAAAGACGAATTGGCTTGCCGTGTTCGTATTATGAACTGACAAAAACGGGCCTGTTTTGCTTTATTTGTTCACTAACGAATAACGTGAGTTGAAAAAATTGCGAATCTTTCTGAGTTCGCAAGAGAATGTTCTCTCTGGGTAACGGCAGTTGTCTGTTTATCTGGTTGTATACATATTGTGCGCTCGCTACATTTTACACATCGTATATTGGTGTTTAGGGCTACATACATATGCATACCTTATGTATGTATGTACATATGTGTACCAACCGAACCAAAGCTCTGGTCGCCTTGCACCAAAAGTGTAGGTTGATTGCAGCCACAAATGTGTTTCTGGTACTACACGCCCACACGAAAAGTTATTGGCGCTTATTTGCGGATTATTTTGTGCGCAGAAACGTCAGACAAGCACGAAATTGTATGTAATATGCATTGTACGTTAGATACCCATGTTATAGGTTCTCGTATAATCTGATCAGTATGATGATTGCATGCTGAAGTTTCACGATAGGAAGGAAGCGCACACAGCTTGAACTGTTTTTGTGCTTGTTGTTGCTTTCAACGTCAGGAAAACAAATGCACAACATTTTTTTCTATTTTCAACCACGTGCCGTTTGACACACAAATCCATTTACGCTGCCTGCGCGGATGCGTCTGGTACTGTATGTAGTGTGGTAGATTTCTTGGTTCACTGCCCTGCAGTCAAATACGCCCCAGTTTATGTCCACGTCTAAACCCGAAAGCTAACCACGTGCAGTTCTGAAACATTGCGCACAGCTGCGTGGCTGGCTGGCAAGCTGCGTGTATGTGCGTCTGTTGCCTGAATGTTTTTAAAGTCGATTTCAGGTTAAACATCTGGGCGTTAACTATGGAGTCCATACCTCACTGCACGGCAGCGAATTAGGAAATTTACAGTATACTGTACACACACACACACACACACATAAGCTTCTTGGCCACAACGCTGTGTTTCAGAAACGCCTCTGGTTCCTAAAATTGGGTCAGTAATGTGCCACGTACCCGTCTGCCCTTGCTCTTATCGCCGTTGATACAGCGAGTTAAGGTGTGTGACGTTGTTACACCCTTGCTGTGGTCATTGTGCGAATGCTGCTGCAACTCCCAAAACGTGCAGAAGTTCGTTTATGTCACCGAACTCAGAATAGCAAAGCTTTGTGAGGTTCAACAAAGCTCCAGAGTTACGTTCGTGTCAGTTTTGGGCCGCAACTGTTTAGCCAAGATGAACGAACGTTGCATAACACACAAAGGTGTGCTGATGCTCGTTGGGGAACGTATTGGGTCCTGTAGTTTACAATGCCCCTAGATGGACCAAATGTACGATGTTCACTGGAGAGCCCAACAAATTTTCAAGTATTTTGACATTGTCTCGTCCAGTTTTATGTGCCGCCAGGTAGGACGTCGTCAAGGTAAAACTGTGACTTTCGATTTCGGGCGTTGCTCTGTACCTATACGTATACCAAGCAGACATACAGTAAACGGGAGCTGAGGAATGGTGGCACGTGTATTGGATGTAGTCCTTTATGTTTCTGCTATATGACTTTCGACCTCGACCAAAGATATCTAGGATCACCTGAAGTCATGACATAGTCAAATGGCTGATCATTATTGTTGCACTAATGTTAAGTTTGAGAGACACAGCAACGCTAGAATTAAACGATTGAGCAGCACATTTTTGAGCAACAGTTTCAGGCGTGTGAACACATGGACTCGACACGTTGAAAAAGCAGAATACTCATAACAATAAATTGACATGTGTAGTATTCTAGAACCTACAAGAAAAAATTGATCAAATCACTTTCGAACATGTTTCACCAAATCCCAAACAAATAGTTCCCGGCGTGCCAGTTTTCTTTCGTTGTGAAGTATTCGTTCCAGAGACGCAAAAAGTTGCCGTAGTCGACTGATTGCATTTTCTTGCCGCTGGTGTCCTGCAAACGCAACCACAATTATTTTCATGTGTCCCCTTGAGAGTATTATCCCGAAATATTTCCAGTTCTCAACGCAACTAACCACAGCGAGACGATGGAATGCCGTGTGCGCGTCTTCGGCCGAAATCTTGTAGATGCCCATCACCTCGACGTACTCGTCCTCGTCGATCACCTTGTCACCTTGAAACATCGCAGGGCAAATGTTTGGAAATTGTTTTTCCGCATTCGACTGCAAACGATCACATCCGAATAGCATTAATTTAAACTTCTGTCTCACAACGCCTGTCGAACGAAGCGCGCACAATCATTTGAGCAAGCCTCCACAGCAAAAATTGGCTCAATTCATAAAACACCGTTCTATATAGTTACATAGAGGCTCCAAATGAGACAGATTTTGTGCTGACCAGAGCTGTCCAACAAGAAGAACATGTATTTGAGATATTCCCATTGCCAGATGGGCATGTGTTTGCCATTGTATTCAGACCAAATGTGGCGCCACTCATCAAGGCTGATCTCGATGCCCTCGGGTGGCTCCTGCAAAAAGGTCGAGCTTGTTTTCAAAAAGTGGGTACTGGAGGCTCGACCCCAATGTGGGTGGTTTAGACCTAAAGCTTAAACCTTGCAGTGTTTCACAGACAAAAACTTACGTTTAGGTGGTCACTTTGACTGGCAGGTGAAGCCTAAGCAGAGTAAGCCTGAGCACACTCCTAAACCACCACGGGGAAACAAAAGGCCAAAAAGTGAAACAACGTGAACGAACATGATGCAAATCGATGTTCTTCGCCGCGTTCAACAGTCCCTTCCACACCGTAGTCATTGCCTGCTCGGCAATCTTGTATTCGGTCGACTCTTTGCCTCGAATTGCTGCCACTTCCTGTACAACATACTCGGAAATAAACATTGGTTAGTACATTTTTTAGAAATCCAAGTTTGTCGGGTTTTCTCCAAAACTGACCTCGAAAAGAATCTCGAAATCGTTGTAGTCAATTGCGCCGCTCTTGTTCAAATCTGAGAAAAGTTGTACTTTAAATTAACACGAAATTCAAATTTGTTAATGACCATGATTTTAGGACTAAACTTACGTACTGTATCTACCTAAATTGGCAGTAGTCGTGGGATGTGGGGCCAACCGTGGTTCACACCTGACTACACAACACGCGCGCAAAGTATTGCAACCCAAGTCCACCATAGTCAAGCGCAGTCGACTGCGGTGGAGGGCGATTGAACCCAATGACCGTGCATGTACATACAGTATGAGCTTGGACCCAATCACAATCAACCGTGGACAACTTACGGTGGACTGCAGTAGACTGCGGTGGTCTGTATTTGCTATTATGCTTTGTATGTAGTCCAGTGCGAACCACGGTGACTAGCTGTTGAGCCCAAAAATCCAGCGAATGCTGGCTCCGAGATCCTACATAAGAGCGTAACTGACCGAAAAACGTGTAAAACACGCGATCCCACTTTCGTTTGAGAAAATCATCACCTGACAACGCCATTTCACTTCAATTTGTTTGATCGAAGTTTACGTGAAAAACGTTGGTCTGAGAAACATACGGTTTACTGAACGGAAGTTCACAACAGACCAGTGAAATACTTAGGTATGTAGCTTTCGTTTAAGTTTAGGAAATTTGAGCCGGGAATTTCCGACTCCGAGCTCCGTCCTCTTTTGTCTGTAAACAGTGCGACCGGTATTCCGTAAACTCTGCTTTGTTCAGCCGGATGAACTTCGAAGGATTGAATTTCGAATTTTGGACCCTTGCTGTTGATCGCTTTGCATCGTAATTGTCGCGTTAGAAACAACAGTTTCCTCAATACATTTACGGTAAATGTAAAAGCTTTATCAAGAATTTCATACAACAATCTCATCAACTGATGCCAAGTTTCGACAAAACAGCGTAATATCTGTCTTGCAACACATCGCCATATTTTCTTCGGATGATGTCAACGTCAACCGTCGGTGTGTCAGGCAGTTTCGGTGCGTATTTGTAGTGCAGCACAAGCAGCTGCTGATCGTCAGGAACATCCACTAAATAACGATCCTGTGAAACATCAGCCAGCTTAGTGTTAGTGTTGACAGAACAGAAACCAAGAGAGCGTGGTCTCCGAATGGACGGCTCGGAACATAATGCACGACCATTCTTCCGGACAGAAAAATACTCCCTAAAGCAATCTTTGAGGTTACATGTACCTGCACAACCCTGCTGATATGGTGTATGCCATGCTCGAACACGCGTTCCGGTCGTGATATGCACTTGGTCAGATGACGGTCAGTGCCCGGACGGGACTCGCTGATCTGCATCGTGAAACATCACATTGTTGGCTGGCACTACGATTATATGAACAAAGATTGTGTCAAACTGTCAGTCACTAATCGCTTTGACATTCGGTTCATTTGGGAATCAAACTGACTCAAATATAACTTTGTCAAGAAACAATTGATGTGTACGTTCTGCAACAGCTGGCAAGCAACTCTTAGATAAAGCTCTGAACTGAAGCGTCAAAAAGTCTCGACTAAATTCATGCAGATAATTTGATCGGATACAAGTACCGCAATACTTGGTACCTTGACAGTCATCAACTCTTTCGGTTCCGTGTCCGTCATGTGCATGTACTTGGCGTTGATACGCAACGCAGCCACGTTCTCATGGCGTTCGAACAACTCGGTCAACAATGACGGCATGTGGTCGTTGCGACTTTGAGGCACGATCATTTCGTCAAGATCGTGCACGCCTGCGTCAATCACGGATGTTTATATTCTAATGGCGGGAACGTTTATGGAATAATTACAGTGTTGGTGATTGGAGCCGATCTACGGTACATCTTTGGTCACTTGGTCATTAAAGTTTAACGTTTCACTAGTCACCGCTTAGTTCGAGATTTACTGATGCCACCAATTGCGACCATCAGACAAATCGACAATCTTGGAGCAGCTTTCACGCTGGTCAAAATTACTGGTGTCAGTAAGCCTAGAATAACAAATAAGAGAAGGACCGATGCAATCAGCGAGTTCCCGCCATTGTCATGCTGGGCAAAGTCAATCGGTGCCGAATTGTGAAGGCCGGATCGAAACAACATGATGCCTAAGTTGCATCACCACTCACCCAAGTACACCGTTTGACCACTCATTCGTTGTACGCAGTCAGTGATGACCACCAGTTGTCCGTGGTAATGTACGTTCAGTAATCGTCTGGTAACGACGTCGGGAAGACTGTATGGGATCACAGTGACGAAACTGAATCGTGGCGATGTTTTTTTTTAAATTTTTCTGCACTGGTGATATCAACGTTGTCGATCTGCCTTGGTGAACTTTTATATCGGAGCATTTTCGGTAACTGATTTCGACCAGCGCAAAAGTTGTTCCCAGAAAAGATAAACAACTGTCATGTTGGTTGAAAACCGTGCCATCGATAAGGATCAAAATCGCCTCGGCACAAAGAGGTCATGACATGAAGGCAGATATGATCGCCTTAGAAGATCTCCGATCCTATCCGATCACCCATTTTGATATCCATTTCATGATTTAATGAAACTCAAGGAACTTTCGTTACCGATTACTCAGCCAACCATGCGCCACTCACCCCTGATCAGCGTAGTGTCGAAACACGTTGTCATATGCCGACCCGGGTGTATTCAGTGTGGTATTCACGTAGAGCACAACGTGTTCCACACTCAGCAATTTTGCAAGTTCGAAAAATTCGACCAAATAACGTGGCGGGTAGCGGTAGGAGAACAGGACCTGAGCACAATTTTGGTAATACATTTGTGTTTTTCCGATTCTTGAAACGTACAATAATACCCCAACCGGTGTGCAAATGGCATATTTGTAGGCATAATTCATGTATTGGAGATCTTCGGACAAGTGGTTAGTTACTGGCATATCCGCACAGAATGTTTCACTGTGCTTTGTGGGCAACACGCACAACTGAACAGTCTCGTTGAGTGAATCTGTATCAACGTATATATACTGGTGTACTATATCTAAACATAAATCCTTTAAACTCCTATGAAACATCATAAAGCTCACGCCAACCTGTTGGTGTAGTCCAAAACGCCGGCAAGTCGCAACTGAACGAAAATGTTTTCCATTTGAGCGCATGGTTCTCACTGGCTTCATACCAGCCTCTATCTGGGTCAACCTGTGAAACATCAGACAACCACTTTTTAGGATCATTTGTTGTATAAGCTGACCAAATTTTCGAATGAATAAAATGCGAGGTTCACGCACTCCACTGATCCAAACTGATCCGCTGCGTGGATTGGTGAACAAGCACTGGATCTTCGGAAAGTTCCCATATTGCGCCAGGGCTATGACACGAAGTTGGCTGGAAGAGTTAAGAGCGTTGCTGAGATTGGTGTCTTTCCAGACGTTGTGGGGCGAAACAGCATCGCCCCGACGACTAGTCAGTGTAGTCTAATCATAATATCATGCGACTTTTGTCAGCTTCACATGCGTTGCGCACGTGTGTGTCTGAAGAAGTCGCATGATACAATGTATGATCGCACTGTTCATACCGTTCTCCCATGTTTCCGGCTCGGAAATCAGCGAATGCCGAATATACGAACACATTGGCTGTCAGTTGTTGGTAGGATCCGCTTGTGGACACTCTCGACAGTGACAAACTGAATATTCAGAAATGTTGGCTAAATGTCGGGAAATCGTGAAACTGTGAACCCAACTGTTTTCGAGCAAACCCGCCCATTCCATCGGCATCGGAAAGAATTGCGACCAAAGATAGGGCCACAAAATTAGCTGTCGTAATAATGAAACACCATTTTAGTACTCGTCTTGTTTTTCGCATACTTCCTGCAACACGAGTGAAACATCTGGGAAAAAGGCAACGGTATATGATGCTCAAAATATTTTGATGCACCAACGCCAAGGGTACTAGAAAGTAGTTTCGGCACACATGGCAGGCAAAGACTATGCTTATGCTTTTTAGGCCGCTGGGCTCGGCCGTTTGGTTCGAATCTTGGGAATGGGAGCTGAATAAAACCAAAGCACTCCATCACGAATTAGGAATTTAGGTAAGTATAGTATAATATTATACTCTTTTCTGCATCAGCTAAGGATATTATAGCGAAGTCTGGAATCCTAAGCTGGAAGCATTTCCGTGCGCATGCGGTTCCAAAACGAAGTACATATAGATACAGCTAACCGCTGACAAAAACAGAAAGCAAGGGAAATTGAGTGGTAAAAAAGCAAACAGACATCAGATGTTAAAGTGATATAGACTGTTAGATAGTCATGCGTTTCGCATTGAATATTCGTTGAAGCTGAAAGAATATACATATGAATTTCGAACGGTATGGCGTGTCTCGAGATGAGAGTGGCGGTGATGTGACGTTGTGTTATCAGCAACAACGTTGACATTTGGTGTATCGTCGTTGCACATAACAAACAAACCAAGCAAGCCTTCCTGCTGCTGTGTGCGTATGTGTGATTTTGGTTGGCAAGGTGCACCTGTGTATCGTGTTGCTTTTGAGCAGTGACGCGGCTTACACGCAAAAAGTCAGATGTGATATCATGGTTCAGAGGGGCCTGATTGATTCCGAACCTATTCAAAGCCAAAAAGATGATTACCGTATTGCATGTCGAACTCACATGACCATTCCCTGAGTATGAGTATCCGTAATGAATGACAGTGATTGTCATGCCATGTCAGCAAACTTTGTCAGCAAGAACGTTGCCATAACACTGATAGGTTTGCTGACATTGTGTTTGCTGATAAAAACGAATGGAAGAGAAATTAATATACTACGTGTCTCTCTTTTTGCACTTCCCGGACTTATTTTTTGGTATCAATACCGCCAGGCTCAGGCTTGCATACATAAGTCCCCACTCGCGTGTCCTCTCCCGCACGACTCGTGTGGGAGAGCCCAAGCTGAAGCCTAATAATAAGTCGGGGAACCGCAAAAAAGAATACACAATATAGTCTATTAATTTCACTTCCATTCATTTTTTACTCATGTCAGCAAGCTTTTTCGCCTATCTTGCGCGTTATATTGCATGGACAGCGTACTGAAAATTATTGCTGACAAAGTTTGCTAACTCGCCAGTTACTGTGAGCATGATGGTCAAGAATCGTTGTCGAAATATTCGATCTAGGGTAAATTTCCCGCTGCGTTTCGTCCGCGTATTCGCGGCCGCGCCAAGTTGGCACGATGCGCATTGTGTGCCTCATATAGCATGGCTGTGGAGGCATCGGAACAACAACAAAGGACATGGAACAGAACAGAACGATGTGGTGCGCACGGGCACCACAACAACGCGTGGAACTTCTGGCTGATTGTCATGTCACCCGTGCGCGTGATGACATTGTGCACATCCAGGGGTGCTTCACTTGACAACAAAACAATCGGCAGAGCTGTGTATTTGGATGCTGAGGTCAAAGGCAAAGCAAAATGCGGCCACAAATTTGATCTTGCACAGGTCTCACGAAAGTTCTCTTCGCCGCGATCGAGACACACACACACACACGTGACAACAAATAAAATAATCCAATTCTTATATATGATTCGGTTTTACTGGCATGTGGACACTTTTTGACAAAGACAAAAATAATAAATGTCTTTTTTATCTTTAATGTCTTTTTTGTCTTTAATGTCTTTCGTGTCAACAACTATGCACTACCACGCTGCGTATAGGACAGTTGTTGACATAAAGACAAAAAAGACAAAAATAATTGGATGTCAACAACTATGCATTACCACGCTGCGTATAGGACAGTTGTTGACATAAAGACAAAAATAGTTGGGTGTCAACAACTGTGCATGGATTGGAGCAGAGACAGTTCGGCCAGGTGAACAACATGTGAAGAACGCAAATGCTATCGCACGCGCACCTGACAAACATCGTAAAATATTTTCCTTGCAAAATAAATTTTGAGAGCGAGTTATTCTATAAATTTTGTCTGTCACACACACACAAAAAATCAACAATCAAGGGATGTATTATGCAAATTAATGTCGTTTGTGGTGGACACGACACGGTGAACATAACCACAAGCCAACCATATTGACCTCGACCTGTCTGTTTTTGTCCTTTCAGGCCGACGCGACCAGCACCAGTGCACCACCAACATCAGCCACATCATATGAAGCGACTGCTGCAGCTCAACACTTGGTGTCTCCTGCTGACCAACTGACGATGCCTGATGCCTGATGAAGCATAGCATTAATTTTATCTCAATGCTCTACTTGTGTTCTCCGGTTTCGACCTGCAGTCGGTAGCAGACGGACGGTGCACCAGGTCATCGTCCGTGTGAATATGCAGTACATGAATAAGTACCAACAGCCGCATACGTCAAATCACACACACGCAGGCCACTTCGTATCGTACGTTGTCAAGAACGAGCGATGGACTGAGTTCAATGACACACGCGCCACTGAAACATCACAGGATCACTGCTGAAGGTCGGTCGCACCGGTGCAGTTGCGGCTCTGTACGTGCTTGAGCCTATCCCACGTGACCGCGATGACTAGTAACGCTTCTCGTTTGTTGTTGTTTTGTATCGTGCTGTTTGTTCATTTGGACTGCCTTGACTTGTTAGTGGTTGAGCACGTCATTTAGTGCATGGTAGACTCAATTCATGTTCTTGTTGGCCTAGTTATTGTCAGTTCATTGTTGTTGCTGGTAAATTCGTGTTTCATGTGTCTTTTTTCATTCCATGTGTCTACTGTATGTTCAAATTCTAGCCGCAAATACAGTTTCGGGAACAACCTTGCCGGGGTTGCTGGTACACCTTGGACCTTGCCCAGTAAACATCCAATGAAGAGTTTGCATACCTTAACCAAGATTTCAACACCCCTTCAAACCTGAAACAAGTTACATACATGCTCAGATAAAGAAAAAAAAAATTATAAAAGTTTAAACTTTTTTTTTGTCTCTATGTCAACAACGCCCATACGCAGCGGGAACTTCGCAACCACTTT
Source organism: Rhynchonema sp. JSB1_4 (assembly GCA_030248065.1). Taxonomy (NCBI): domain Eukaryota; kingdom Metazoa; phylum Nematoda; class Chromadorea; order Monhysterida; family Xyalidae; genus Rhynchonema; species Rhynchonema sp. JSB1_4. The sequence goes on from JASAMV010005253.1 coordinate 15,567, forward strand.
TTTCTTTCTGTCTTTCGTACACGCTCTGCCCTGACGCAGCGTGGTGGAGCCAGTTGTCGACGCCGTGTATTTTGTCTTTGCTCTGTCAACACTACGCATATGCCCGCCCGTGGGCGTAGGCCGCCCCAGGCCCAGCTACCCCCCACCCCAAACCAAGCCCTAACCTACCAATGGTGCCCACCCCCAAACCAAACCGGCAGAACCCATCACACCACCAACACCCAAATGCCCGACCGGAGTGGTGGGGTGGGTTGGTAGGATGGGTATGGGTATTAGCTTGGTATTGGTCTGCTCTTTGTTTGGGTATGGGGGTTGGTCGTCTGTGGGGGGGTGGGGGGTTGGTGTTGGGTTGGGGTGGGTGGGCGTCGTGGGTGGTAGTGTGTGTGCGTGGTTCGGATTGGTTGGGGGGCAATACCTGGGCCAACCCAATACCAATACCCAATACCAATACCAGGCCAGTTTCAATACCGATACCAATACCCAATACCAGAATTAGACCCAAAACCAATACCAAACACTGGTATTGGTATTGGTATTGGGTGGTATTGGTATTGGGTATTGGGTATTGTGCCCACCCATACTACGCAGTCTGCGACTGGTCCTAAACAGTGCAGGTGTGAGAATGGTGACCTGACGCTCTGTTTCAAGTGACTCCACAGTGCAGGGAAGGCTGATCACAGTGCTGATCAGTCTTCCATCACCGAACAGTACAGGATTGTCTGTATGTGCACCAATCCTGCGGATTGCGGAACGAAAACCGTCAGAACGAAGGATGCACCTACATATGAAATGAAATATTTACTTATGTAGTCCGGGACTGAGCCTGTTCCCAATCCTGCTAAGTGTGACTGTATCGTTGCAGCTGCAACGTTTCCCAAGTCACCCATGACTCTTCGTCCTTATGGGAGAGAGGCTTGAAGGTTAGGCTTGAGGCCCAGGCGGTTAGACATGGGTTTTACATTTGCACTTTAGCTTAGGCAGGCTTTAGCCTAGGGTTGAGCACTGGTCAACCGGTCGGCCCTAGGCTTAATCAGGCTTCGTTTTCAGGCTTAGGTTTAGGCCCCCGATCTAGTCGCCCGTACCCCTTCCCAGTCCCACCCATTGCATTTTCTCTTTGTTGAGGGTCTCTGCACCATTAAGGTTGTAAATACGAAGAAACAAAACTACGCGTCACTCTCAAAAATGGAAACACTCTCACGCTCGTGCAGCGTGGTCTACGCTGGTTCTACAGCTGACCGGAGTGAAAGCGGTCCGCGGCCTGATCACGTGACCAGGTTTACGCCGATGCGGACAGATGTTTGTAACATGCATACTGAGATACAGACTTCACTTTAGCCGCAGCAGCAGTTCTTGGTCTGCTCGATTATCTTGTGCCACACCCTTCGGCGCAAGCAAGTCCTGGCCAAGTGGTTCCACTTTGCCAACGCTCATCGACGGAATTCGCTTCAATCACCCCTGTTCGGCGTAATCACGGCTGTATTTTCAGGTTTGGGTTTTCCAAGATGACACAAAAGACTGTCGCCGAAGGTTTTATTAAAAATTACTGTCATAAGTAACCATATGGAGTTGAAAATGTTTTTAAGTATGTAAGTTATTGGGTGGCACGTCAAGAAACTCTTTTGTGTGACCGAAATGAGTTGATGGTTACAAGCATCAAACTTAAAGGGTGTGTCTAACGTCTCCTAACCCCATGTTTTGTTGGGTGGAATTGAAAGATGTCTTCGAAAGGCCGCCGTGTGCAAAAAACCGCGACTTCTAACTTGCTAAATCGCGAAATCTTGAGGGTTACTTTTCGAATTAAATCAATTTCCGGACACAAAATTCAGACTGAGCAGGCAAGAAAAGTTACGAAGCGAAACACACACAAACCAGCTTCTGTTGGTTAAATGAAACATTCATTGTGTCCACAGTCAAGCCAGCAGCCAGAGCATTGTGTGTTGAGCGTTTACGTGCGTTGTATAGGCGGCTGAGCCGCGCTTAAACATGCAATGTTTCAGCAGAAAAACGCCAAACGTGAGCAGCGCGCACTCAAAAGCGCCTGGAGTTTTGTGTCCGGAAATTGATTTAATTCGAAAAGTAACCCTCAATATTTCGCGATTTAGCGAGCTAGAAGACGCGGTTTTTTGCACACGGCGGCCTGTCGAGGTCATCTTTCGATTGCACCCAATAAAACATGGGGTTAAGAGACGTTAGACACACCCTTTAAAAAGCGAACTGCAAAAAATGTTCAACGTTCATGCGTTTTCGACAGACGTGCAACGTTGGTGATTGGAAACCCGTCACCATCAGCTCAAAATCATGTTATCCCTTATGTGTAGCCAGTCCGCCAGCTCATTGCAGTTATCCGTTGAAACATCCCCAAATTTTGCAACAGTGCAGAAAAGTGTCATGTCAAGCAGCAAATGAAAACCGGACAAATTAAAAAGCTGCCATCAAAGTACGACACTCGCCCAAAGTTTGTATTTTGTTTAGAAAATGGCGTGTGCTACTGCATGCGCTGTGTATAAAAAGTGCCGTGAGCCGATGGATTGCCTGTTCAGTATCTTGAGCCCGTCAACTATCACGCTAAAAAATGCAATCATGTTAGGGTTACCAATAGCATGCGGGTTGCGGGTCGAGGAAACCGCAACCCCCATTTTAGGTGAAAATTGCGGGTTGCGAGTTACGGGCCAGGTCACCCGCATGAACATGGTTGGTCCGCCGGCGCGCGTCTTTGTGTTGATATTGTAGACTATGGCAGGTGGTTGACATGAAATGGTTGGTCCGCCGTCTAAAAATTAAAGCTTCGTCGGGTACAAGCCAAGCCCCTTGAACAAAAAGTTCATTCTTGAACTTCACAGCAGCTTGATGTTTAGATGATATCGGGGAGGAAACATTGCATGCCGAAATTGCGCGCACGCCAGACATCACTTAGTGAACCACTTTGATCCAGACTGATGGTCTGCTTTCGCTTGTCACTGTCATGCGTCTTTTAACATCGACACACAAAGTGAAAAGGTGCACCTTACTGAACGAAAAAACAACTATGTATAGCTAGGAAAGTTCTGCATGCTTCTTTGAACGTCAATACTTATACGTGACGTACTTATACGTGTAGCGTACGCGCTTGTTTGGCTTCGTGTCTCCAACAATTTTAGTCGGGTCTTCATGCCCGTCGGAACACACAGCGACTCCAAACCTGAGACATGCCATCACAGCCCTCGGGTGTTCAAACTGTCCTAAAAGATGTCAAAAGTCGGAGCGGAAGATGCACTCTCTCGTCAATAACCACATTAACGCACGTGGGTGGTCACGTGACGATGATTGCGAGCTTGGACTAAAAGATGTTGGGTACATCGAGTGTTCAATTTCATTTTCAGGCATGATGCCCAAGGTTTTTTTTACAGACCTAACTTTTTTTTGGTCAGCAGCCCATTTTCAAAATGCTCTCCGGAAGCGACAAGAACTTTTTCGTTCTTGTTCTGCGAATGAGTGAAGTTTCGACAGGTCTTGAACGACTTTCGTGCAGTTTCTTCAGTTTGTTTGTGCCATCTTTTGTAAACATTATGCATGTTTGTAACTGGGGCTGTAAACGCTTATGGTCATCTGTCAGCTGCCCAGTATCATGCTTTTGGCAGCAGCCAAAACTTGCCGAAATGACTGGTGTTGGTATGTACTGTATGTATCATAGGTACGCAAACACCCTTTTGATGTGAGATCATGGGGGCCGGTTTCACGAACATGAGCACAACCACAAGGTATACCCACGTGTGTAGCATTTTAACTGATTGATGGTATCGTAGCGCTTCTTTTAGCTTTATTACGCAGGGGACATGAGCCTCTCTCCTCATGGGAGCGTGTCAAAATATATAGACAATGCATTTTTATGGCCTTTTCCATGGACAATCAGCGTAAACGTGAAAACTTGAGTCACTTGCTTCGGTCGCTTTAGTCGTGCTTCGACCTGACCTGCACTGCAATATTCACGTAATTGGACAGCCGCAAATGTGTTTGGGTTTCTAGCATTCTTTTTCAAAATGGCTGAAGGATTTATTATGCTCACGTTCGCTGCCGGAACGCAAACATGTATAGGTACTGTATCTCTCCCAGCCCAGTACCTTATGTATACCTAATGTGGGGCATGTTTTTCATTTTTTGCTGGGTTTAGCTGCAGCTCAGTGCGACTATTTTTTCTCGTCTCTGGTGACGGTACTTCTGGTTTTCATTATTTCCAGTCACAACGCGGGAAACTCATTTGTCAGGACGAGACCGGAAAACAACCTTCATTTTGCCCTGATTCATCAAAATTTGTTCCCGTCCACGTTTGGTTGCTAGTTCTCTGTCCAAAGTATACCCTATAGCCTGAAGGAATATAGGTACTGATAAAGGTGATATACAGTACCTACATACATACAGTATACGTGCAGACATTCTGTACCCAGGTATTGCTTGCGCACCGGGTCCAGAAGTGCGCCACCCAGCTGTGGTGATTGAAAGCACCTGGTTTTTTATGCCGATGAACTAATTTGCGAACCCGTATTTCGGGAATGTTTTCTCCCAAAAAAACAGTGCTACACGGTCGCGAACACGTCAGTTTTGCAAGATAACGTTGAAGCACGATTTGTGCTGGCTGATTGTCCAAAGCCATTATGGCCTTGGCTGTGGCGCTCGCAACAACAATGCCAGAGGATCTCTTTTCGTAAAACTGTCTCAGAAAAGCAAATTTGTGTCTTGTTAGCATCTCACCGGCAGTGCGCTGATTAGGTGCGGCTGCCCCGTTCCAGGAAATGGTGTTTTGCCAACCACGGCAATATTGTGCTCGACGCGTGTGTTCGCTTCCCAAATTTGAGCGGCATGTCAGTTCACAGAAGTACAGCACCTTGCAAGTTTGAATGCTATATACTTCAGGGTCAGGGTATACACACCTGCCTCAGGCATATGCGAACAGCTGCCAAAAATGCTGCTCTAATGGTTACGGGTCCTTCTCGCCTTGTCATATACAGTACATGTACATAATGTATGCTGTGTTCACGACCCTGCTGAAAGTCTTCCGTCAACCAACAATTGGGCGACATTCCCATGCACTTCTGTCATAGCGATCCCGTGCATCATTCTGCTGAATGCGCATCACGCATGCTGCATCCCTCCAGGGTCTCATCTCACGCGGTATGTATTCGATGGTACTTTTTTATATGAAATGTTTGCTCTGAAAAGTCGATAAAAGACTGATAAGTCCAAATATAACAGCAGGTTTGTCACAAAAATGCAACCTAATGTATACATACATGTATTTGTGCAGCGCTCGCCTATGATTTCAATCTCAATGGCTCCGCTCTGGTGGGAATTGTTTTTCAGGTTGAACTTCGTGTTCTCTGAGACGAAACAAAGCTTGAAATTCGCAGGTCGCGTGCGGACTCTTTTGGGAAATGAGAAGCAGACCATGACCATGTCACTCGCTATACCTACATACTGTATATGCCGAAACCAGTTGTGGAATGTCACGAAAATCCAATGCATATAGCAACGTTTGTGCTTTAACACATGTTATCAATCACACAATTTTGTTGATTGACTGGATTATTCATTAAGTTTAAGTACATCAGCGGCAGAGCAACCAGCCAAAATCCCTTTGTTCATAGCGTGAGTTATGGTGGCTTAAAAACATGACATTGTACCACTATCAAGACATTGTTAGATTCACATTCTCACAAACAAACACGCAAAGGGCTGCTGAAACTTTTATATAAAAAACGGGTCGGCTGGGATGAGCCACGCCTTCATGAAGGGTTCGCTGATTAGGTTTCCGCCGTTTTATAGTGTTTTGTGTTCTAAAACATCCAGATTCGAAAATTGCCTGGCCACGGTCTCAGCTCAGATTAGTTTCTTTTGTTGGGTATAGCTGCGTCTGCGTGAATAAACTTCAGAAAATTGACTCCATCGTCTAAAGAAATCAACCGCATCACGTTGGAAAATTTTTTTACTTCATGCAAAATTTTACCATACCGCTCATTTTTGACACACTTGTGACCAGAACTCAGACGACATCGGGGGCTATGCAGTTTAAGCTAAAAAAACAGCGCAAAATGGCTCAATAGCAGCAAATGAATGTTTTTGGGCGGGTTGAAGACAGCTAATAATCCGCTTTCAATGCGTGCTACAGCCGCAATTGTGTCTGTCTGCCATACAAAAACTCCTTTTGTTAAACAGTAAGTCCAGACCGTTTCCTCGAACTTCGGAACCTTTTCCAGACGCAGTTCTTGTTATGTCGCCCATGATCAGAACACAAATTCGGAGCATGGATAAGCAATATGCGCATAATTAACGTACATATATTAGGTACCGGACCCTAAAGGTCGGAGCTAAGGACTCCGGGAGTGGAAGTCAAAATCGGCAGAGCAGCACGTCAGAATGCCGACAGAGGCAGTGATTACAGGCAATCACTATGAGCAATCACTGCCTTGCCGGGCACTTCTGCGTGGTAGTGACTTCTCCGGATTTTGACTTCTACTTCCCGGAAGTCAGAAGTATAAATAGTGAATATTGTGGATACATTTGTTGGATTATCGGATTATAATCATGGGGAAAGCGAGCGCATTTCATTTGAACTTTTACCCGATGAAAAGTTACAAGGACTGTGGTATAACGACACACCTACTGTACATATGCCTACACAATCAGCATTCATGGTCAGGTTCCTTGCTTGTTGAAGGCGAAAACCCATGCCCTAACTGCATCTGCTTGTTCATGACATAATCCCATAATTATAACTGTTACCGGGCGTTATTCAGTTCCCAGCGATAAGGTCACTTGTTTGACATGACCCATAAGCTTTCCTCTACCTGTTTTAAATTCATTTACAGCCGTCAAAACCAGGAGTGTGTTTTCTCAACTAAACCCGTCAATTACAGTCGCTAGTCTTTCTTCTATGGCGGGGAACCGGCGCACGTTAACTGCATTAGGAGCTAAAATTGAGCTTATTTGAACACGTCAAGTACAGGGGTGAGTGCTCAAACATGCGCTGTCACAGAACTATGGAGCGGAATTCCCTTCGGCTCGCTTGCCACAAAACACAATAGTTCCGACCCTCTAAATGCACGCGTGTTTGTTTGCTAATCCGAAAATTGGCTATTTTCACCACTCGAACCCTTGTCTATCCTCCACCCTCAACTATTGCATTTTCTGTCAGCTAATGATGGGTTTACTGGGCTGGTCCACTGACTGTATGCTGCACGGTTCGTTTATTTTTATTGTTCTTATTCTGTTCATCTCATATGCCTTAGAACGGTCACTTTGGCCGGATTAGCTTGGTTTGGTCAATCTTTGGAGCAAGCAAAAATTTACCGTATCATTGAGGTTGTTCATGAAGTAAACTGAAGACATATTCATCAACCATTGCTCGCTCTATATACATATATGCAAAATTGTGCTTTTAACCGTTCCAGGAACAATATAGTGTCGTGAAAAACCAATACTTACCCCCGATTAATTACCAGTATACCCCAATCCAGTCTCGGCCCCATACAACATCGTGGCGCCCGTCAGCCTCCATCGACGTCTGTCGCGCACGCAACGTCAATTGCAGTATGTGCTGAAACATTGGGTCGATGAGACGTTCCACAATCAGACTGTTGGGTTCGTCAGGTATGTAGTGCCGCGCCAAACTATTTTTAAGATCGCGTATAGATAACCTGGACCTGGAGCAACGGTTTTTTAGTTCTAATATGCAAAGATCCAGGTCCAGGTCCAGCTCTATCTAACGCGCCCTAAGCAGGCCTAAGTCAGGTCTATTCTGCAAGTTTCATAGACCGCGTATGACACTTCAGGGCAAAAGCCTCACCACAAGCTGATGTCCGACCCTATTACTATGTGCCAGTGGAGTATGATCAGAAGTTCAGGTTGGAAAATAGTTGATGTTTTGTTTCACACTTGGTTTTCTAGTTGGCGCATTCGCACTGTCGATGCCCTGATGCGCATCGTCTTTGAGCACTTTTGATTAACACGGGCGGCCGTCTGAGTGATTGTTGGATCTCCAGCGGTAACGCGCATGTCACAAAGTTGCCAAAGGCACCAGATTCACCACTTTCTGAGTTCCCATTACTCGCCAGGACATCCAAACTGGATTTGCTGGACGTGCTTTGGAACAGATTCCACTGAACGTTAGCCAAAGATTTCGATTTCACACGTTTAAAATGTCTACTCTAAGACCAATTCCACAGAAGCAACAACATCGATTTCGACCTGATCGATGACAATCTGCCAATCGGTCGTATCTGCACGTCCCAGGTGCAAAGTGATCGTTTGCTGGATGCCAGTGCGCGAATAACATTGGATTTCGGCACGTTCACAAACACCGACGATCCAAATCATCATGTGGTGGATTCAATCCTGGCAAATCAGTCTGTGCCGCTGCAAGTGTACTTTGCGTTAGTTGATGTTTCAACGTGTTGTTCAGACGTAAGTGGTTGCCTGTCCGGGTGCTTGGCTCTCATCAGCACTTTCACCACCGGATCAACGTTGTACTGATCCGGCGGAGACGTTCTTATTTTTTGTCCTGCAATACATACATAATTGCAGATGTTCCAAATCATCGCAATGCTGCGAACTGACATGTTGTCGCGCATTGGGCGCTGGTGCTATGATTCTGGCCAGGTACGGTGCATGTCGTCAAAACGATTCAGCATTCACTTCATGCTGCTGTACGAAGCTTGAAATCAAGGCTGTCTATTCGGTCTCCTTTCTGGCGAACAAAAGTACATGGCAACAGAAACCAAAGTTTTCGGAAGACCGCAAGGTGGCGAGTGCACTGGCTGCATACACGCAAGCACTCAGCACACGCAAAACGCCTTGGCCCTGTCCGACGACCGACTGTCCTTAATGTGAGCACACTGGTGATGTTTCAGTCTGCTGCTTGCCGTGATCTTCGTCGGCATCGTGTGGTGCACGGTTACAATCCTGCGTCGACCCAAAGGCACCGAACCGCTGCATCCAGATGTCACCCTTCCCCTATCAGGCACGTCCACCGTAGTCACCGACCTCAACCAATGGTCTCACCACGATGTTGGCTGCCATCCGGACTCCTACAGTATCCCGAACCCGAACTTCGTCTTCGGACCCGAAAGCAGATCGAATAGCAGAGAGAGCATTTTGTTGGAAGTTGTGGTCAGGGACCGAAATGAATTGGTGCCGGTAGCGAGTTACACGAATGGGGCTGTTACGTGAAAAGGCAACGGTGGAGATCAATGCGATACGATCGTACTGAACTGTAGACGAACGTTTTTCATTGAGAATAGTAATGTGATATTGAAATGTTTATTTGGAACAGCTCTAATTTTATTGTTGTGCACCTAACGTATAAAATTTAGAACAGCATTACTGATCATCAAGTAGCAAATAATTCACAGCATCCGATTATGAAACAGAAAAGTAAATACATGCAGCATATCGACAAGTGAAATATGAAAAAACGGCACCAACGGATGTACTTATGCACCAAAAACGATAACACAAAACAAAATAAAAAGGCGCGCAACGAAAACTAAATGAAGAAATCTCGGTGTGACTAATCTGGTAAGAGTATCTTAATCGGGCCTGGCTGCCTTCTCCATCAATATTCGCTGCCGGGCCGCTTCCCCCAACGGCTCCCTTCGTTGTTTTGCCAGTTTGTGGGCACGCACTTCAGCCCGTCGGCGACGGTATTCCGGCGAAACTGCAATGGTGTTAGCGACACATCAGCCAGTTACGCTGATCAGTGAACAGTTTCATGGTTTGTGTGCCGACTGATATTTCACTATGGAGCTGGAGCCATTGGCTTCGGACTTACGGATCGAATGCCCCCTCCACTGGGTGCAGTGCAAGCTGAAATAAATTGACCCAATTATTCCAAGTCAATTCGACTGCACTAACAAGTCGGCGACGTCGACGTCTTTTCCCTTACGGACTGTGAAACATCGCTTGCATCGGCCACATCATCCAGATCGATGGTTCGGTTGTGCTCACTGTCACTCGCCTCCTCGATCGTTGATGTTTCAGACACGTGCTCATCTGCGAATAATATTAGTGAGTTACACAACTCTGTGATCGGTCATCGATATCGGTGGTCTGGGGACACGCGTCTATTTTGCACGCATGCATATTTCGAGAATTACTGATGGATGACACTGCACAAATGTCACAAGAGTAACGCGACCAAACCGGACAAAAGCTTTGATGTCGGGCCCTGCACGTAGGTGGGTGCTTCAATCTATCGTAGCACACATAGTGGGCCGATTGTCGACATAACGTTAGTTTGGTTTTGATCTGTTTTTGCAAACAGTTTTGTGTGTCGTGAAAAAGATATTAGCAGGCTACAGTAAGTTTCTAATTCAGTTGCCTCATGTATTTTTACAGACGCAGGGAACCTTCCGTTCGAAGTCGAAGCAGGCAACAAGCTCAACACACAGTGAGTGAACAAGCACGCAGTTGACACACACAGCTTGTGTGACTGAAACATTCGAAACGCCAGCTGCGTTGCTTGTTGACTGTGTGCTGGGCTTGTTGCCTGCCTCGACTTCGAACGGGAGTTTTCCTGCGTCTGTAAAGACATGAGGCAACGAAATTAGAAACCATTAAGGCACAAACTATACCAAGACTGAAAAGCAACATCTTCGAACGAAGAACAACCATTATTTGCGATTGCGAGACATGAAACATTTTTTTGTGATCAGATGGCAAGATCAATGAATATTCTGCAGCAGCATCAATATCGAATGAAGGGCATTCACCAAAAAAATCGAGCGTTACCTTGCGGATGTTGCACGCCCATCTGCTGTGCATTTGCCTGCGTGTCTTTCATAAATTCCAGCGTGTGCTTCCACAAACAATGAATGGTCAACAGACGTGTGTGTGTGAAACGCTCATCGCAGTAGCGACACTGGTTGTTGCTGAAAGTGTCATCAATTAGTGTTTTATATAATGCTCGGTGAAACATCAGCCAGTTTGTCGGTCGGTCGCTAAAAGTTCAGATGACTGACGTTTCAAGACATTCTCACAAAAGTTCTTTTTGTTCTTACCCTGTCTGTTGTCTGGCAACAACTTTTGCCTCGGTCAGAGTTTGTGGCATCCGTATTTCTCAAAATACGCAAACAAGACATGCGGGCGAACACCGCGGTTTCAATCCATCTTGTCCCTATAACTGCACTGTTCGCTTTCCATTTCGTAAAACGATTTGCGTCAACCACTTTACAATCAGCTAGCCACACATGTCAACCCCCCAACCAACAGTGTTTGCGCGGCCGGATTGATTTCATCGGTGAGCGGTTCGGCAATCGGCGCATGGCTGGGACCGGGCAGGTCAAGCTCATCATCAGATGGCACGCTCATGGCGCAGATTTTGTTTGAAGTTTTTCTCTCTCGAAATATGAGTATCTGAAAACAGTTCACGATCACGATTAACCTGTGCAACATGAAGCCCAACTATGCACAGCAGAGAATATGGGTAGCATTTTTTCGTGTATTTTCTGATGGAGCACATCCGTGCAAGTGCACCACGGGTCTACCCACAGTGCAAGCATCAAAATGTCAACCTGACGACAGGACTCGACGCGATAGCGCACGCCCAAACATGGTTCACTGGCAGTTATTGTCATCAAGGTACTAAAGCCCGATCGATACGGGACTGCAGTTCGAACGTAGACCTCGAATATGTATCTATTTTCAAAATTTTTGTTGTTAATATTTTATCGTGAACAAAACGAAACACAAAACCACCGTTTTAACATGTAACTTTGATAAATTGTATCAATCTGAGAAATTGTTACAGAATGATAACTTAAACAAAATATAAAAGTCGAAAAAATGACAAAATGAACCCAAAAACGTATGACACAAACACCAGACCAGAACCGATTGAAAATGTGTCAAAAAAAGAAAAACAACCAGGCAATAGAAGAAAATGGACCAAGACAAAGTTCGACGAAACAAAATTAAAGTAGCATTGCACTAAATTCGGTTGCTGCTGTTCTACGCATGAATATATGGAACAACAAAAAATTCCCAAAAAAACACAATGAAAACGGACCATTGACAAGGGCCAAACACAGAAAAACATACGCATTATACCAGTCAGTGAAAGCACCGAGAGAAGTTAGGAGCATGCAATGAATAGTGTAATACGCACTGAGAGGCAATTGAACTACAGAAGATTAGGCCATTGGCTGGTGTGTATAAATATTATTTAATACAAAGAGTAATGACTACAATGAAGAACGGGTTCTTTGGTTGTTGACTATGTAGGAAAATTTCAATCGGATAATTTTTGCAAGGACATGGCTGCTCGTGGAACACGATCTAAAACGAGAACCATATTCTGTGAGTTTGCCGTGAGACAAATTCATTGTAAAGCAAGATCACAAATGGGAATTGCACAAAAACCAAGAATCATAATTGTCATGGTGATGATAACCAGAGATACCGACCAGCGGAATGTAGGGCTACCACAAAGTGACTAGGGGCAGAAGTCAACCACAAAACATGGGTGAAAACAACATTGAAGAACACGAGCTCGAGTGAAGAAACTTCCGTTTGTCAATGAGGGCACACGTAGTCCTCCACATCACACAAATCAAACACAATGGACACAAACACAAAACGGAGAAATGTTGATTGATTATGCATTGATTGGTATTGTACCACGAACGTGTTGAGAGCGGACCATGACGTGAGATATACAGAAGTGAGACCACATGAGAAAAAGACAGTGTCAGTTGGGGTGGGAATGACAAAGGACTGCGTCAGTCGCATGCAGCTACCGAGAAGCACGAGTCTGAGCCTAATTTAAAAGCAGACTGCACGTTAGACTAACCAGAACCGCAATTGAAATACAAAAAGCACATAAAGCTCTACAAATGCTAACTATTCACAGTGAATAACCTGAAAACACGTTTGTTTTGCATGCAGCAGCAAAATGGCAAGACGTAAGTTCGCTGTGAGTGAAACAAAAAAATTGAGAAGGAACCGTATCAGAGCATGTGCTAGACATCACTGTCTCCGTACGAGTTGCAGATAACAAACGACTGCCATCAAATACATAAGAAATTAGTTAAAAATGTTATGTACAATAGCAGGCCATGTGTCACTTTTTGGTGTGTATTGTATCAAAGAGAGAATAAACTATAAATTTCCCGGAACAATCGTTTGACATGGCGTGTGGAATGCGTATCGGAATATGTACACGACATAGAAGAGTAAAAGCCACCCTGCTGAAGAGAGGAAAACACAATATTGTGCAGTAAAAGTAAATAAAAAATCTTTTTTTTAAAATTGCTCGACACGAAACGAAAGAGAAAAGCCGGGGCGGCCTACAAATAGGCGGGCGCGAAGATGTCATGCCTCTTCTCATAGTCCTTCCAGCGTTCGTCATCAGATTCATGGGTCAACCAACGTTCACCGACGTCTCGTTCCAGACAACGAAGATCAGACCACAGCTCGTAACCCTGATCAGACAAGCAAGCGTTGTTGCATTATTGTTTCAATTTTAGATTGCACTGAGTGCTGTGGATGCTTCGAGAAAAATTATTTCTAATCTACAATTTCTCGCATCAAAAATGTTTCTTCAGGTTCATGAAGATTGCGTGGCATAATTAGTTGACTAAGGGCGCCCTTAGTCATAATGGAAATGGAAATGAAACAATATTCTATGTCCAAGTTTTCCATTTTAATTTTCCAATATGACTAAGGGCATACTGGACAATGGCAATGAAACAAAACATTTTCGGCGTAAAAATCTGACCAATCGACGGCCGAGAATTAAGAAAATGTTTTCGTCACATGTCAAAACATGACTGCTGCCGAAAATGTTTTATTTCATTTCCATTTTCCGGTATGCCCTTAGTCATATTGGAAAATGGAAATGGAAAACTTGGACATAGAATATTTTTTCATTTCCATTTTCCACTATGACCAAGGGCGCCCTAACACTCGATGAATACCATGATCGTAACATGCTCAATCGACTTGAAAACTCAAAATAAGCAAGATCAAGTTGCTGAACGTGTTTGATTACACTATTGTATTCAATAGCATAATGTTCATAAATGCAATGAAGTGAGCTACTGTACATTCTGCTCGCACAAATAAAGTGGGTTCAGGTACACGCTATAAAAAATTGCGTTCTGAAATGTCCCATCACAACACCTGCACAATCATGATCCTAAATTTGATAACTGATGCTTCTACTTGTGTCAACGAACCCCAATCTGCCGAAAAAATCTCAGAATCCGCGAAATGCTCTGTGAACAAACCTGCAGCCAAATATGACACAGCGATTTGTGGACGGTCAAACGCTTCGTCATTTTGACTTGCAACAAATTGTTGATGAAATCGATGCCTGAAACAGCAAGCAGGCTGCGCATCATTGTATGTCCGATGGCACCTTAGTGCCGCGCACAGAACTTGCCCACAGTCAGTGTCATCTCAATAGTATCAGACAAGGAATTCCACACAAATCTCTGTGCACAACTCGTACACTCTGCACACTTACGTTATTACATAAAATATTCAAGAGGAAAATATACAAAATGCAATGAAGCCGACCTTGCGAGGAAATTTCACGCCACGGATTCGGCGGGTACATGAATTCGGCATTCTGTATTTGATCGTTGATGTCCTCGTCCTCGTTGAATGGAAACGTGCCCGATAGACTGCAAGCGATTATCGAATGATTAAGAAAAAAATTATCGATCTATTGCTCAGGTGCCTTGACGGCTCGCCCACATCTCACGCCGGGAAGTGCGTTGGGGTTGGGCTTGTTCTTAGAGGTCTATGGCTGGTTTAAGTGCAAGCACAAGCCTAAACCGAAGCCTGAGAGTGAACATCACCCAAGCCAAAATGCAGGCCTAGGCCTAACTTGGGTCCAAACAACCGTGAGGTTAGTGGAACCAAAGTATTATAAAGCCCTCTATCCAACAACAATCGCAAAAAATGTTTCACGCGTTTCACAAAAATACGGTAGTTCTGGATACTCTGATTTTAAACCGACATTCTGATACATTAGATTTCCAGTCCAAACGAAACAAAATCCAGATAAACTAAGTGCCGATAAAAAAATTGGGGCTTTGCCCTCTGGTTATGCTTAGGTTGACATCTGTGGTTAGGCTCTAGGCCAATGGTTAGGTTTTTAGGCACGTGGTTATAAGTACACTGAACTGACCTGACGTACACGATCACACCAACTGACCACATGTCCAACGATCGATTGAAGCCCTTATTGCGCAACACTTCGGGCGCTGCAAT
Source organism: Rhynchonema sp. JSB1_4 (assembly GCA_030248065.1). Classification (NCBI taxonomy): domain Eukaryota; kingdom Metazoa; phylum Nematoda; class Chromadorea; order Monhysterida; family Xyalidae; genus Rhynchonema; species Rhynchonema sp. JSB1_4. The sequence goes on from JASAMV010005253.1 coordinate 30,813, forward strand.
GCAACAAAATTGGGTAAAACAACAGATTTTGCGTCGAACATATAATGCAACACACTTTTCCAAACAAAAAGTTAATGAAACGCAACCACTGCAATGAAAAAAGACACAGTGGACGAAGTGAAATTTTTGCCAGCAATACATTTTGAAACGTTTTTTTGTGTGGTACTTCAATGGATTTTGGAACTGAATCGACGAAAAAATCAGACAACCTATTTCACGCCGGTTAAACAGCACAGTATGGGCATTTGCAGATTGTACAGGGTGTTGCAAAATCGTCCCACATAGTGGTGACGTCGGGGAGGGTTACCGCTTACCGTTGGTATCTGGTAGCCTGACGTTTTGTCCAGGGACATCCGACCCCAACATTCTTTTTTTCAAAAACAGCACAAATCGAATGTTTTATATCTAAAATGCTCAATGCGCTTGCTCACGCAGGAACCTCACCCCCCAAAATGACCGTTTTTAATCATTTCGGCAGCAACTTCGCACGTTTTTTTAGAAAAAATTCGAGTTTGGACATCTTCTGGGGCATCCCAGATGTTTTATTTAAGGAGGCAACCGCCCTCGTATCCGAGATTTTTAATTTTGGGTAACAGCTATCAGAAAAATTTGGGATTTGGATGTCCGGCAAATTTACTTCTTGATTCGCCAACAATACCACTGGTCTCACATCTGATTAGTGCATTAGGCATTCTTCTGGTTCATTGATTGGAAAATGTTTGCGACTTGCCATCATCCAGAAGCACGCGTGAGAAAAACAAATCCACGGCGTGTGACAAAAGCCCAAACAATGGTGACCAGAGCGAATAAGGGTTGTGTGGTAGTGGCGCCAAATCCAAATGAATATCACGTGCAGCTACTTTTGCAGCAGTCAGTGACATAAATAAGATGCTGGCTGATAAGAGTTCTCACGGAGCACAAAAAGTAAGGTAAAGAACCTAAGACTTGCCCAAATAAGCAGGTGTGCCGACAACACTACGCCTGAAGCTCCGTTCGCCGATAATCCTGGCAAATCCAAAATCGCACAATTTCACTTGCGGAAAGTCCGTGTTTGACACCAACAGAATGTTCTCGGGTTTCAGATCACAATGCACGATGTTCTGCGAATGCAGGTACTTGAGCGAGATCAGAATCTGAAACATCTGGGAGCTTGCGATGAGGTGTTTCTGGGGAGGGGAGAATAGATTAGAATTTGGAAAGTTTGATTCAGATCTCAAAAGAGCAAAAAACTCTAAAGCATCTCACGGCTTTTTTCACACGAAATCGGCCACAAAATTGTTTGGTACTGTCTATGGCGCGACGTAATGATGGTTTTCTGATTTTACACGTCAGAAAGTGGCTGCTAGGTTGTGCCGAGGCTGACGCTAATCCTGAATCACCAACATTTGCTGAATTGCGCCCACCTGATGTATGAGGAACTTGGTGACCCGTTCGCTGAGTCTGCCTCTCTCCGACGACAATATCATTTCCAACATGTCACCTTTCAACTTTTCCATCACCACGAAAATGCGTTCCACCGTTTCCAGCATTGTCTCCAGCGCGACCACGCCTTGATGGTGTACTTTCTGGAACGAAGACCGACATTGAAACTTGGTGATGGGATCGGTACGGAACGGTCAAGTCTCGGTTTGATATCACAGACGTAGCTCGATATATTTACTGATTGCAAACTTTCAACAGGATAAACGTTCTCCTCGTTAGCCGTCTGTCTGGCCCCAACTTCTGCGCTGGTCGAAATTAGTGATTCAACCAGCACTTAAAATGAAAGAAACATGGCAGTTGCGAATGCAACAAATCCAAACAATCGTTGAGGTAAGAACATTACGAAACATCACCAAGTTTCATATCCCACCTGTAAAATCTCTACTTCAGTGCGCAACGCCGCCTCTTTGTTGGATGGAAATTTGAGTTTGTCGATGATTTTGACGGCGACGTGCTTGGTGGACGTACGATGCACACCTGGACAATGGTGAATTGGGCTGACATCAGACATGTGAACTTATGAACATATCGCCTATGTACCGTTGTAGCGCTTATTAAAGGTGCTGGTCAACAACCCTTCGACCGCGCTTGATCTTGGGGGTAGATATACATATAAACAAAGTTTGGACATCGTGTTACTCGACCCTAATCTGGCCAGCAAACAAGGAATTTGATAATTAGAGGATTTTTATTTGTAATTGACAACTTATTTCATTTACCACAGATGCTTAAAATTACACAAGAAAAAAAACCAAACAAAAAAAACCCCGTTTATAAAAAATTTTTTTTTTTTATACAACAACGCGGCCCTCTCAAAAACAATTTTGCATTTCGGTTTTTTCCACAAAAATGTAGGAGGCTCCCACTTTAGCATCAAACTTTGAAACAGCCTATTCGTGTCACAGCAGCGTTTCAAATTTTTTCGGTTTTTTTCACCAGGTGCAAACTTCAACGTGGCCGTGAAACATCAGGAAGCAACCAATCGGCTCGCCAGATTAGGGTCGAGTAACACGATGTCCAAACTTTGTTTATATATTCTACCCCCTAGATCAAGCGCGGTCGAAGGGTTGTTGACCAGCAGCTTTAATGGCAAGCTCTGTGCACGCTGGGCGGTCCAACGGTGACCTGCGAAGATGTGCAGGACATCAAACTGCAGTATGTAACTGCGTTCATGAAGAGATCACTTAGGTTTGATGAACAGTAAGATATTCCGCAAACAAAATGAGCTGAAACATTAGGTGTTAACATTTGCATCACAACCTTTTCTTCTCCTTCCAGAGTCTACAGCCATTCTTTTCCAAGGGCAAGGCGCAATAGTCGATGAACAATTCGACTCAAGCGTTTGGATCGCGAAAGCGGACCTGGCCCCCAATATTCATTCATTCATTCTGTGCATATCCATGACATTGAGCCGAGCTACCAGCTCAGTGCAGTGGCAAGCAAAAGAATCGATAATTACTGTGCCAGCAGGAGTATGTATCCTCAATTTTGTATCTGGGCCTATCGTGTCGTGGACCTCTGGAACAGGCTACCAGAGGGCGTCGTCTCTGCTGCCTCAATTGCGGCCTTTAAAACTAAACTAAACTCACGTGGTCGAGACGTAGTTTCTTGCCACATTAACTCAAAATTTTCAGCCGTCGTTGACTGATCTCCTCAGTCACTGGGTTGCTGCTTTCAGATCATCATCAATATTTAAAACCGTATTCTCGTTCTCGTCGTCCGTTGCTGAATTTGCCGTTGTTGTGTGTTGGTTGTGCTAGTCTGGCTCGTTTGGTTGGTTTCATCTCACCGGTGCGTTTCCATTGTCGTTTATTCATTCATGTTCACATTCTTTGTTATTAACACTGTTTTATTTTAAGGGTTTTTCCGGATCTTGTGAAGGTCTTCGCGTAAGCTTGCAGATAAAATTTGAATTTGAATCTCATGCTGGAGCAAGACATAAGGGATATGAAAACAGAAAATGTTTTAAATGTTACGTTAGTGAAACAAGCAGTTTCACGCTCCAATTTTATGAGCCGTCGGTGATCAAAATCCAGAATATTAATACATACTCACAGCATGAGAGCTGTGCAACGGCATCAGGAATTGAATTCACTGCACAAGGACAGTGTTATACCCGATGGTAACAAAATTTAGGAAAATAACCAAAAAATAATAAAAAAAAACTGATAAAGAACGCCTTTGAAAAATATATCGAAAAGCACTACGGCTCGGGAAAAAACGGTTTTTTCCTCCGCGAGTATACCAGCACCAAACAGAAATCTTTTCACTTCTCACCCCCATATACGGTGCCAAACTGTCCGGAGCCGAGCACCTCGTGTGGAAGAATCTGATACAAATGGCTGAACTGCTCCTCGCTGCTGATCTTGCGACCCAAATGCGAACCCTGATCACCCGAGTGTGGCACTGCAAAGCGACATGACCAGATACCTTTTTGACCAAAAAACCGTGCCTTTTACGTCAGTGCAGCATGTCTGCGCTTCTCACACGACTCAGTATTTGCGGTGATGATACCAACAGAAGGAACGTAGTGGTGGTTAATTTTGCAAAGCTCCCCACAGGTGTGTCGTCAACCTTTCAATTGTTGCATGTTCGCACTGGACTGTGGCGTGACGGGCATGAGCGCGTGCTTGATGGCTGTCGTCCATTCGCTCGCTTTCGACACCAAATCTGCCTGGCTCGGTGCTGTTTCGCCAGTTGATGGTGGGCCTGGAAAACGATATATGTATAGTGTTTCCTTTTTATGCAAGTCAAAAGAAACAAGCTACCCCACGTTATAACTCAACTCCAGTTTTGGGTCGAGATTTCAGAAACCAATGAAAGAGAATAAGAATGTGTCCTTGTTAATCCAAGCAAGACACTCAGCAGCAAACATGGTGAGATGTTTCATTGACATGCTGGCAGAGCACACGCACAAAGCTCACAGCGAGCGTGTGAAACATTGTTGTTGTTAGATTCCACAGGCAAACTTTGACACGTTTTTGCCAGCTGCGTGATTGGATCGAAATTGTAATCTCGACCTCAACTAGAAGTTCAGTTATAACACGGGCCCGCGTGTTTCCTTGGACCAAGAAAAACAGGAAACACTATACAAGAAATTATTTGGAGCTATGAATGACGAAAAGTAGCTTTCGGAAAATAGATCACAATGGATACTTCAAAGCTGTCAATGTCAAAAAACTACAAAAAATCAAAATAAGAAAATTGGAAAATGAGAAGTTGTACACAGCTGAACTGGGTGCTGTCTGCTCCATCCTGATCACATACAGTTTGCTTGCATGAAACAAGCAGTTCAATAAGGCAAAAAATCTACCTAAAAACCCTCCGATAGATTCGTTTACCAGTGTTACTGTTGGAAATGTTTCAACCCGCACACAGATCAATGCAGGATTTTCGACCTACTGTGGTCAAGTCAAGTCGTCAAAGCACATGTATTATATATACTTTATACTACTCTATTATTATAAAAAAATGCTAAATAAAACACTGCTATACACTCCTTTTACTTCTCGCGCGCATTTGGGGCTCATGCATGACTGCTTGTTTGACGAGTTGATTTGGCCACAGTACGACTTCGGGAATGTGAAAGAATGCAGCTTAGTGATACTACACAAAAAGTGAAAAAAACGCCGCCAAAAGCCAGAAACATTGCAATGAAACGCACTGATATAGTATGTGGTGCTGGCAGTTTTGATGAGAAACAACAACAACGCGGTGGATTGCTGCGCAGCTGCGGTGGTCGCGTCGGATTGATCGGAAGGCAATTGGATTTCGAGGATATCGTTTAGAGGTAAGTCCTGCATTTTAGGTTAAATTCTGGACATGTGTAAACATAGATTGCATTTTAGGACACGTCGGAGCCGAAGAGCTGGATTGCCGATTTCTGTGTCCCATGCAGCTTCTCGCCTGAGATACCGAAACCGAACTAAACCGTGTGCACATGCTACGACATCAAACGTGGACTGTGGATATGGATTTATTTGCTACCATAATTGCAATTTTTCCAGAAAAATACATTAACTAGAAAAAAACTTTTTTCCCGACGTTATTCCAGGCCAAAAAGTTGGTTGCTTGCTCCAATGGGGTTCATTTGGGCAGAACGTGGTCTAAAATTGCTTCGTGAGAACAAAAGTCATGTTGGATAAATCGACTAAAACACATGAAAAATGGTGTTTTTGCACGATGTGAGAAAATGCGTCGAGACTTTCCAAGTGTTTTTGGAAAATTTTGGAAATTTCTCAGAAAATTTCCGATACTTTCCAGTGCCCGGAAAAATATCGGTTCGTTATTTTGGCCTCTGAAAAAGTTTTTTTCGTTTTCCGTTTTTTCAGAAAAAACGGTTTTTTTTCATCTGCGACTATATTTGCTATTACAATCCAGCAAAATCAAAATACGATACGACCAATAGAGAAGTCAATCAACCAGTACCTTGTAGTATCGAGTGCTCATCTCGTCCTGGTACATCACCAGTGATTTCGTGTCCAGTCGCCAGAAATGTTTCTTTTTCTGCAAAACACAACAAGAAAGTTAGTGAGTCCCCAACGGGATTCGAACCCTTTTTAGCTGAATAGGCGTGCGCAGGGCTAGAATCAAATACTTTCTCAGATGAAAAGTTTGTAAGACGAGGATACCAAACAATTTAGAAATTTTCAGTAAAACTTGAAGGAAAGAAAAGGCAGGAGATGTCGAATAAAGTGCACGAGATACAATTATTCTGGCTGAACATGGGTTATTGGTGAGTGTCCCTATCGTATACTGTACAAGTGACCGACAGTCATCGATAGTCCATGAGCTGAAGCGGGTCAATGACAGTAGCAATAACAGTATTGAGTCTTATAGTGTTACCGCAACGTGTAGTGCAGCTATGATGAAACCAGATGTTTTGCTGGTTGTTATTGCGAACAGAATGAATATTGGTTGCTTGTGCGACTTCGAGTGCTCAGATGAAGCTGGTCAACAAGTCAGACACGCACGTCTTTTTTTGTCAGACACGCACGTCTGTTATGTGTTACGTCAATAAACATGACAAACGATTCAGGAGTCGCTCAGAAGTAAAAAACAAGTGCGCATGACGCTGTCTAGGAAACAATAGAAGGCATTATCGGAAAAGGCCTTTCTTAAACACGCTCTTGACAATATTGTTCGTCTTATTTAAAAAAATCCTTAAAAAAGTTATTTTTGCAAACCGTATCTTTGCCTAACTCAACCAGCCGACCGGCACCAACCATGTCCGATTTGTCGGTGTGATGTACGAGCCATCCCTGCTTGATCACTTTGGCCGTCACCCGTTTCGTCTGCTTCTTCGACATCACAATGCGCATCAGCGGGATATTGGCGCTGTCGTTCAACCCTGATGCAAACAAACTGGTGCAATTACATGAATAATTACCAGAATAATTATTAGACTTATGATGTTGGGTGGAGGCAAGCTTCATAAGCCGTTGACGAACTGGAGAGAGACCCTCCGCGAAACCCTTGCGAAACAACCATAAGCTATTTCAACTTACACAAACAGGTGCAGGGCTGGGAACCATCTGCATGTGAATAACGCCGCAAATTACAACCGTCATTGCATTTTGCTTGAGTCGAAAATATCGGTTCGACCAAGTAACTTTACGTAACTTGTAATTTGAGAAAACATGGTATAAATTTGTGAGAACCGTGCATTCGATAAGCATGGTTGTTTATACGAGCTACCGCGTATTGAGGCGCATATTTGTGTGCGCTGCTATAATGTTCCACTGGTCGGTCAGGCTCGGAGCCTGTAGTGCCTTGCTAAGCTTGAACCTACTTCTCGTCCGATGCCGTTGCTTTAAACTGAGCCAACAATCCCCCCACCCAACAACACACCACTATCGATATCATCACGTGACCTGTCGAGTGTGCCACTGTCCTCCCTCTTCCTATCGGCCATCGGCGCACTCGGTGAATTACGAACCGGCTGTTTGATCGGGCCGATCAACAGATCATCGTTGATATGCGTGTTCGCTACAAGTTTTGAATTTTTTTGGAGAACTCCTGTGAAGTGGACCAGTGAAGTGAAGATCATTATGGATTTTGCTTCTTACCGACGCCAGACAAGTCTAAAATCGACGTGATTGTCCCTAACGGAAACCGTGGCAAAAACACCGATGACTGATTGTTTTGTCATCAAGAATGCCCACTATTCTGGCTGCACCATGATAAGGAATACAACGTGTGATAGAATCGAACATTTTATCGGGGAGCATACGCACCAAATTACTGATTGATTACCAGAATTCTACGAAGTTCATCAAATCTCCGAAAAAACTCACTTGTTTTATTCGACACGGTTTCAGGATCGTAGGCCAAATTCTCGAAACTGCCCCCCAGGCCAGATTCCGACGTGTTGCCGGCTACAAATTACAAACAATAGTTACAACAAAAATAACATTAATACAAGGACAGAGAAAGACCAACATTCATCAGCGAGTCGTTGCAGATAGTCACTGAACGTGGCCGTACCGGTGCAGTCTTTCGGAGCTTGGTTGGCACACTTTTTGTGGCAATTGTACTTGCAATCTGCACGAAACGACAACTTGCACAACTACAACAATCTCAAAATATCCAAAAACAAGCCCGATCTCGCACACATGTATGATATCCAACTCACCTTTGCACTGCAAGCCCTGGCGTAGTAGACCTTTGAGCAATTTCTTGCAGCATTGACAGACGGTGGGTCGGGCGTACGAGTGCACTTGGAATGTGTGCGGTACCTGTGTGTTGGACAGAAACTACAGTTTTGTAAAATGTGACGATGCAACGGCCCTCAACCAAAAAGGTTGCACTCCAGTTATGGCCTAGGCAGACCCGCCAGAAATAAGGAAATTGTGGAAATTGTGAAAAGGAAATTGTGTCCGGAGGTTTCCGTCCAGAGCTCCAGAGGCCCTATTCTGAAAAAGTGCGAAAATCTGGCTTTTGTCGAGAATGTTTGTCACAAATACATCCCATGGCTCTTATTTGAAAAATCTTCCGAACAGAGCCCGCAAGAACACGATTCGAGGGGGCTGTAGACGGAAACTCCGGTACAAGATTTTATTGAAAAAAGTTGCTGGGAATGCATGTGATGCAAAGACCACCAAAAAATATTTGTCACCAAATGTATCACAAATGTGGAGCCCAAGCAGTTTCCGAAAGGTGGCAGAAAAGTAAGAGTGTAAAAACTAGAAACCGATCGAAATATGATCATTCATAAATGCAACAGTCAAGTTGGTTTCAAAAGGGCAAAGTGTGTGATGATGAGTGTCACGCACGATTACATGGTGCAATGTGGGTGTGCAAAAATGCAAAACAACAGTGAACTTTAAAACAACGTCCAACATGTCCAATTCTTTTTCAATCAATTCCCAGGACTTTTGGACTTTCAGGAAACCATCGATGAACTCCGTGATTAGGCATAATTTGAAAAAAAATTGTTCATTGATTTATCTTTGCAAATCTGGAACCCCAGGTGCTTGAAGAGAAACTTAGGCCATAATGACTGCCGGTTTCCAAGGCCGATCACACAGTTCGATCACGCTTATGTTCATCCAACTCTACCTTTATCCTGGTTGCGTCCGCTACCTCCATCCAAATGGGTCTGCCCGACCAACTACAACTTCGGTCCTTTCGGCCTTGTGGTGGCGCGCCCAACAGCTAAAATGACACAGTAACACGTGAACAGGTCACACAGCCCAACCGACTAAGTACCTACTACTTCTAATTTACATAATGAACATCTTGACCTTGCTTGACCAATTACAATGCTAACGTCCAACCGGGGATCTATCGTAAAACTGACACTGCATACAATGGGGTAAGCAAGACATGCGGAATTACGGATGCAACAACACCCTGCGAAAATTGGCATGGCATCTAAGCTATTATTAATCAAACTGTATTCATATTAATTTGACTATTTCTCCCTTTTAGCGGACACTTTAAAAAGAGAGAAAAGTCATTAATTGCCGATAAACACCGCAATCCTGAGAACTTCACACGAAGTTTAAGCGCTTTTTACCAGAATTCTTTGCAATGGACGAAAATTGTGAAACTAAACATACGTCCGTTTTTAGATTTTTTCAAGTCAAATACAAATATTTACAGCCGATCCACAAATGTTCCACCGGACAACTCACATGACTTCCGCTGTCCTCGCCTGGCGATGATGTGATCGCATCATCAGATGTTATGCAGATGTTGGGCGTGGTCGGGAATTGTTCCATCACTGAAAACAATGAACAAAAATGACAAAAAAACAAACGAAAACGAAAAAAGAATGAAAATCCAAAAACCAAATCACCGTTCATGTTCGCAGTGGATGCAGATGATGTCAACTGTACAAGTGGGCCAACGCGATTCTGCGGCGTGGAGTGACCAATGGGAGATCCGATGGCTTTCAGGGCTGTAAATTTAGGGAAATTTTGGGATATAAAAACAACGAAAAGTTTCTCAATGGGCTCCACTTGAGAATGAAACACAATACTGAACCAGACACATGCAATGAAAATGCCGCCCCTGTCTGCGTTGCTAAACGAGCGTTACTTACACAGCCAACTCACCCTGATTCTGGTTCTGTGAAAGCGCATCTAAAATGTGCTTGTTCATCACAACAACGCAAAAAGCACGGAACATTTGGCGATATCATCATTAGGAGAACGTTTCAACGATAACGTAAAGGGCCGCATCAACTTTGAAGATGCGGTTGGAATGACCGCAGTGGCATGGACTTGGCTTAGGTATGGCATGGGCAGATTTTGCTTGCGGTCAATTCTGTGATAGAGTTGGCGCACTCATTTCGACCAACGTATTTTCTGATTGCTACTGGAAGTAAGTGTTCAGGATAAAACAAACACTAAATCGTTGGCAGGCACTGTGCCGCAAGTCATGTTTGCCCTGCGTTCCATATCATGAAGTCCATTTGCTCAGTGATGTTTCGTTTGCTCTACCCAAGGAAAGCAAAAACAACACAAACATACGTACGTACCAGCATTCGAATTGCGTGGTGACAACGTTATAGCCGATGGTCTGCGTTGTCGCGCCCCGCTACAGTTGTTGGGGATCTTGGACGCACAGCGTTTGTGATAGTTGAGACCGCAACCTGGAGTGACACTGAGATTTTGTCCATGGCAAGTTCCAGATTACAGCTGAATTAAGATTCCATTAATTCGGGTTACAAATATCAAATTACGCTGGGAGTTTTGACAACAAAACACTTTTAATGACCGACTCATTTACTCGAGAGGTTCTGCCACAAAATGTCAGCCAGGACACGATAGAGGCCGACTTGCACCCCATTTTCTGACAAATCACACGAAACAAAATTAAGGCGGCCCACTGCTATTGTTTTTTGGATTTACGATCACGTTTTTTTGCTCACATCGTTAGTTGGCATCGAGATCAAGAACATTAATTTTGACGAACTTCACCAAAGTGGCTATTACCCACCGAAATCAATCCGCAAACATGGCCTATCGGGAACAAAACTGTTCGATATTGACGCACATCAGCACATGATAATCAGGAATTACAATAGAAATTCAAAATCACTGGGGCGTGATATAGGCAGCGAGTCACGGTAGCCCGATAAAACATTAGCTGTTTTGCAAAAGACAAATGTTTTGTCAAGCTATAGTATTTCCTTTTTATGCAAAGCAAAGGAAACAAACGACCCCATGTTATAACTCAACTCCAGTTTGGGGTCGAGATTTCAGAAAACTAATGAAAGAGATTAAGAATGTGTGCTTGTTAATCCAAGCACGACACTCAGCACCAAACATAGTGAAATGTTTCATTCACATGCTGGCAGCGCACGCGCAGAAAGCTCACAGCGAGCATGTGAAACATTGTGCTGTTAGATTCCACAGGCCAACTTTGACACGTTTTTGCCAGCTATGTGATTGGGTGGATTTGTAATCTCGACCTCAACTGGAAGTTCAGTTATAACACGGGGGCCGCTTGTTTCCTTGGACCAAGAAAAACAGGAAACACTATACCGTAACCCGGCGCCTATACCACCGTCAGTGATTTTGAATTTTGCTTTGCGGGTCCTGATTTCCATGCACAGACTGTGCGTCAATATTGGGTTGGTTTCTTCCCGAACGTCCCTGTTGGTGGATCGATTTCGATCAGTAATCGTTCTTTTGGTGAAGTTTTTCAAGGTTAACGTTCTTGATCTCAGTGTAAACTAACGATACAAACAGAAAAAACGAGGTCGAAAACCCAAAAAACAATAGCGGCGGGCCCGGTTTACAAACAACGGACTTGAAAACACATCCCTTGCACTTGCAGAACAGGGGCCGAATTACCTGCACTATTATGCCAAAACCTGCACTCAAAAATGAAAATCATTTATTTCGGACGAGGAAAGAACAAATGATTTCCTGTTTTTTTTGGTTTAGATGTAGGTTTTTAAACATGGGTACTTCGGTTTCTGTGATCTGGGCCTTAGACACAACACAATGTGATACTACGATATGTACAACATTGTTTGCGTGTCAAACAGCGTCGGCGAGAAAATAAAAAAGATGACAGCTCACCTTGACATTTCAATCCCTGTTTCACCAGTCCAAACAGCATTTCGCCACAAAAATCGCAGAATGTCGGTGCCTTGTAACTGTGCACGAACAGCGTGTGTGGATGGATAACAAGTCGTTCGTTCATTTTTTGCGCTGAAATCCGAAACATTTGTACATACGCAGCTATTTGTATTTTACTTGACGTTGTTTGGAAAAGAAGTGTAGGCCACCTTCCTTCAGTTGAGCTGTGACGTTAATGGGGGCTGACTATGGAGTAGCCGATCAAATCTCACATGCCACCCACCTGCTACTACGGAACCACCGGAGTGTCAATTCAGTTCTATGGCATGAAACTCAAAATCGCAATACGTACATAGCACGACATAACAGGAAATTTATTCTGCATGGCATGGAAAATGTCAGGTAGGCTTCGTCTTACACAACAAGAGTTATTTAAAGCCCCAAGAGGCACAATTATTGACCTGACGCGACAACAGCCGTACCATACGTCGTTCTGTTTGCCGGCCAATTAGATGAAACAAGAAAAAAACTGAAAAATGTTTAGGTCTGACTTGAAGTTGTCTTTCGGGCTTCTCAGACTTGGGCACTAAAATGGCTGACAACGACAAACTGTAATATGAGATCAGTTTTTCTCGAAGCCCTTACTATGACGCAAACGCAATCACAGAGAACAGTGCACATGAACTTCATTGATGTCCCTTGTGAAGACCCTGCACCCTTATTATCGAGGTCGCATTCAACTTGGCATACGACCATTGCGAAGTTAATGAGCACAACGTAGATTGGTGACAGTACACGGATAAGAGAAACACGGCGCTAAATCTAGCCGAGTGGTTCAAAACATCATCTGCATAGTAAATTTCTAATTTTGCTGCCTCATACTTTTTTATAGACGCAGGCAAACACCGTTCGAAGACGAGGCAGGCAACAAGTCCAACCCACGGTTAACAAGCCACGCAGCTGGCTCGTGTGCGTGTCGAATGTTTCAATCACACCAGCTGTGTGTGTCAGCTGCGTGGCTTATTCACTGTGTGTTGAGCTTGTTACCTGCCTCGACTTCGAACGGGGGTTTCCCAGTGTCTGTAAGAATGCATGAGGCAGCAAAATTAGAAACCTACTGCAGTTCTTAGAAACCTACTACAGTTCAGCAGCAACTACACCACTGCCGAGCCACAACCATTTGCAAAAGGCAAAACCCACGGTGAAGTAAAAAAATTTACGTGCTGTTTGCGGCTACAAATGGGCAATAACCGGTGCCGGACTCACAGGACACGACCACTTCGACCAACGATCCATCGTGTATCTCGCCACTTGTGTTGATCAACTGGAGCACATTGATCGAGCTCAGATCGTGTCGATACAACAGCAGATGTTCGCGTAGACTGTCGCCGTAGACATGGTCAGGGTACTGCATAGAGACAGAGGGGCGTCATTTGTATTGGTGATGAGAAGAGAAAGAGAACTGTGGTGGGTGACCGCTTATGTTTCACTCAACCTACAAAGTTGGGCGGGAGCTGATGGCGCTTTTGTCGTTGACGAGGCCTTGGGCGCCATTGCAGTCCGGTATTATGGGCCGAAACTGCGTCCATAGGTAGTACCCACTAGGCTAAATAGCACCGTTATTGATCGATGTGTCATCTTTTGTGCAAAGCACGTGCACAAGACGGCAACCAGTGCAAGTTACAGTGAGTGTGACATCTAATTTTAAAGCCAACCTTTTCATTGAAGAACTTGATGGCCAACTCTCTCAGCTCGCGCATGCTGATGTCGGTGGACTCATGGTACACCGTTTCCTTGAAGTTGCCCGACTGCAGTTGAATACAGAAATCAGTCATGTTTGGGCGCGCACTCAATCGATATTCAGATGAGGAGTTTTCTTCAATTATTACTTTTCGACAAATTACTTCACATTATCCATGAAATCTTCGCTGCTGGGCGTTTCATTGGTATCGTTAACGAAAGCAGTAAATCATGATTAATTATGATTGAGGGTTAAACACGGCAACGCGACAGAAGAAGCAGCGGACGATAATTAGGTTCACCTCAAAGTATGAAACATTGCTGGCTGTGTTGTGTCTTGTGTGCCCGGCTGATTCGCTCAACCATCTAACTTTTTGATCACTGTAACTTACAAAATAAAGAGTTTTTCATGTACATGGTACGTATCAACATTCTTTCATACGCTTTGTCACCTCTGCAGCAACACACATGCCAAACACAAACACGATGACAGAAACTATATGTGGTGGGCACTCTAGTTTTAACAAGCTGGTGCTCGAAGTCTTCAAGCTCAAACAAGGTCGCAGGTAGCTTCGCAAGAGCGTAATTTGCCTGCAATGGAGAGGTAAAACTATGATTTGCGCGTTGAGCATGTAATTGTGTCACAAGTTCATAATTGACATAATCATGAGTGCACTGGGCCTTGTGAATCACGATAAACAACTCATGTTATCGCTGTTAAAGTGTGGCAATTAGTGGAGAGCTGACGAGAGTTGAGGGTAGCAGCTTGACAGACAAACAAACACACCGGTAGTTACCAGTTAGTTATCAATACAATCGTTATTACAAAACATAACATCCAACGTGAATGCAAGGAAAATTCCCGGTCGTTTACGTACTGGTTGGAATTTGGATTCGTGCTGTGAATAAAACAGAGAACAAAACGGATAAAACTCACAAACAGTCACAGAAGAAGACAACGTCAGACAAGCAAGGCCACCCGGTCCTCCAGCTGGATCAATCGGCCCGGTCGCACACTGATCCAAATGGAATGAGAGGCGACCAAAGCACGCATGTTGTTCGTCATGCAAATGAGCGAACTGAATCATCAGGCCATATGGCAATGTGAATGTACTATGGTTAGTTATGGACCGCTAATGAACCAGCGACAAACAATGTACGATGACCGTACGTAAAGCACAACCGAGATGACCTCCCAATTAGGTCGTTTTTTTATGTTTATATCGGTTTGGCAAACATGCTGCATGGCTTCAATGTGTGCCACTGCCGGTGTGACACCCGATATGGTTTCACGCAACGTGTTTACCAGCTGGCTAACCGACGCACATGCGTGCTACTATAGTTGTTACGTGAATGAGTACAGGTACATACATATGTAGGCGGTATTGTGGTCGGAAGGTCAAGCTAACAAATTATAACAATGAACGAGCCGACGAAAGCCCATTTTGGTGAATTGTTTGATGTAGAAATTGCACAGTACCAATAAAACCAACAGTCAGACTTAGCAGACAGTATGCAAGCCGAAATCGACGAGACAACGCCAGCACTAGTACGTCATCAGCCTGTAACAGTAGCGCAGTGCATGGACACGATGAAGTTAGAAACGCATGCACGCACGCACACAAACAACAGCTGTACAGCTATGTAGCTGCCAGCTGAGCTGTGAACTATTGCACTATTACGACAGGCAGGCCAGCCAGCCACGTGAAGCAGAAAGCTATTAGACGCACACACTGTGTGTGACAGCAGACAAGCATATCCACAGTCGAGCAGCGAGAGATGCAATCCAAGCATGTACTACATCGACAGTATGTAATATCTCGCTACTTGCTGCTGCTTGTTGCCCGGTCTATAAACCTGTCCTTTCATATCATGCCGTCGACTACTGCTGAGTTGAGCTGACCAAAGAGCGAGTTCGTTCACTGCAGACAATCAATACAAGTGCCTTCTTATGGAGCCGACGTGCTCAGGCTGACTGACACGACCGGGGCGTCAAGTGCTGCAGTATTACGCCGGTGTTCGCCTTGCCACCAGCAGCACAAGTAGCGATTGGATAATAAATCATGCAGGAACATCCAGCCAAAGCAGGCTTCTTCTAGGTCTGACTCAAGCTACATGACCAACACGATAAGCTGCACCTCCAGCAGCCACACTGCTGGTACGTACATAGTAGTAGTTGAATGTGAGGTATAGATTGCACATCACGCATGCACCCATAGCTGCGCAATGCTGCTTTTGAATTGCACCAGGGCACAATGTATGTATTCGACCAGGATGATAGAGCAGCTGTTGGTTACATGTACGGCAATGATATAATGGCACAGGCATGTACGCCGGTGGCTTGACAGAGGCAGCCTCATGCTCACATCAAACGAACAGGAGGACTTTTTTTTTATTAAAACCTGCCTGATGGCATGTGCGGCGTACAGACAGACAGAAAGAGTCCAACCCATAGCTGCATCGTCCTATGCACGTATTACTGCGAGAAATTACTTTAATGACAACACGTCGTCAGAACAGCACAAGTGAAGAACAGTGCGTCAAGTAGTGCAGTTGTTCCATGAGTCATATACGTCAACCGGCCATGATCGGATGACAGGTATCTCGGTATAAGTACTAACTCTAATCAGAGCCGCTGCCTGCCGCCAGTAACAAAAGCTGAGCTGTTACTCACACAGCCGAATCAATCGAGATTGCTTCGTGTCGAAGTGAAATTGCACGCCATAATGATGATAGCTGATAAGAATGGGCATGCACGCAAGTATGGACTGCGTCGTCCGACCCGACTAGGCAGGGTGTAACTTGCAAAATACAAACAGAATAAGTTAGCAACTGTTTGCTCAAGATACTACAAAAACGACTTCAATCAACATGGCTCATTAGTCATTGCTGTGCGTCTAAAACAACGCAGCAAGTGACTTGGTGACTATGGCATGATCTGTGGCGACCGCAAAAAAACTGTCGCGGAGTCGGGGAAGCTCAGTTCTCATTTGCGTTGCTGCAATTGCTTCGTAAATCAGATATGAATCGATGGCACCTTTAACTTCTGAAAAGTGCCAAGCTGCCAACTGACAACATCTGTGACGCACTGAAGGTTGATCTTTGCAATCCGATAACACGCTTGCGTGCATACACACACCAACACTGTCACTGCATGTTGGACAGGGACCTGTAGCCAGGATTATCCCCGGACGGCTTGGTAATCCAACAAAATTAATTAGTTCCCTGTGCGCATGAAGACAAGGGTGCGGCACCAAAAACACACGCACGACAGAGGTGCACAGCTGCAGAATAATGAATTTATGGGCACGGGCACGCCTAACCTGTGCATGGCAATGCACACTGAAGCATAGTTTTTTTTAGACACTTTTTAGGTGCAATTTGCACCTAAAAAATCAGAATTGCACCTAAAAATTCAGGGTTAGGTGCAAGGTTGCACCTAAAATTTTGGGCCCTTATTTGCTTAATTTAGCATTTATACAGCATCTTTTAAGGTTGGAAAGCTTAGAAACAAAAAATGCGCTGCGCGGCTTTTCATTCCTTCCAATAAATTCCATCGAAGCATTTGGTCGACATCGACAAAAAATATTGATCTGATTGATTGATTTCGTACACAGTTAGTAAAGGCAGTCTACGGGAGGTTGTCACTCAGCCCCCGAATACCGTAGCCCATCGCAAGCAAGATCGTTGCGAGACCCATGCTGATCGCTGCTTATCGACACGTGTATTAGCGGCAGCAAGCTGGAAATTGTCATCGTGCGCGTCGATCACCAAAACTTGGGAATGTTGGTTGGTGTTGGCGCTAACACGCAAAACATAGATAAAAAACAAAATGGTCTCGACACGATCCTTGCAGATCAAAATTACGGTGGGTTACGGTATTCGGGGGCTGAGTGACAACCTCCCGTAGACTGCCTTTACCTGGTGTGCTGGTGATAAGATTCAAAACAAATACATGCTGTACTAGGATCAGTTTAGTTCCTGGTCCGGCGAGGCGGTTAGTGAACCTACCCACTTTGTCGGTGCGGCGGTTAGTGTTTCTCCCTGCTCCCTGTGGGGGGAAGAAGGGGGGAAGACCAAAATTCAGGAAAAAGTCCTTCTTTGAGATAAATATGACCTATTTTTTCCCTTTTTTGGAAAAAATTCTCCATAAATAGGGTATTTTGGCGACTTTTGACAACATTGACCTGAAAATTACCCATTTTAGGCCTAAAATGCCCATCTTGGGCTAAAATGCCTATTTTAGGCAAAAATTGCGGCGGTTACTGTACCTGGTGCGGCGGTTAGTGTACTAGTGTACCTTGGTCGCGGCGGTTAGTGCACCTTAGGAGGGGACCCCGTCCCCCCAGGAACTACACTGATTAGAACTAGAGCAGAGCATGACAACAGTATTAGATACCCACACAGTAAATGAACAGCGAAGGTAATTGATTCGTACGTGACCCCAAATGGGGATATGGTGACATGAAAATTTTACTGTTTCGTTTTCTTCTCAATCGGTTCTCAATAATGAAACTAGTACAAAATGTGCTGCAAAATGTTGAACTTTCCCTGAAAAGTTTGCTTTTGCTAAAGGAAAAGGCATTCATTGCCTCACAACTTTGTTGAACTTCTAAAAGCACGCAAATAGTATTGAACACACAACCTGGCAAAAAAAGCCTAAAATTGGCGTTTTTTGTCCAAAATAGGGGTTGCACCTACTTTGGCCAGCTTGCACCTAAAAATTGGGGGGTTGCACCTAAGTTGCACCTAGTGAATTTTGAAAAAAAAAACCCTGCACTGAAGTCATGTGAAAACTAAGCACTCGACAACATGATTGTCTGGCGGTGGCGGACCGCATCCGCCAAGATTGGAGCCGTACAGGCAACTCGGAAAATAAACACGACGCCTACACAATCAATTCAACGAGCGATTGTTTGTGTGGGTGTCTTCGTGTTTGTAAACCGAATTAGGAACTTACTTATGCTTTTGCTGATGAATACTAATGCTGTTTATTGACCTTGAGTTGCCTTATCAACAATTCACTGATTGAGCTACCGGCTAATTATAAGGTGCAGTTGCCGCCGTCGCGCAGCAAGAGCAGTTTTTGAAACCATTTGAATGTACGATGTGTGATACAGAGAATGTCCCACACAAACATCCAAGCGCAATGAGCTACATAGCTATCTTGGAGAGAGGTTGCGTTGAGCAAACACTTTAGCGCTTTTCACGTGTCAGCAAACAGTTTGTGGGCGCTGGAAACAAATGTGTACAACGCAAACTACACCGCTATTGTGGTATTATGATAACGTGTTCTGACCTGAAACAAGTTCAGTCTGCCAATGAACGACTGCCAATCAGCGAGCGGGAAAAGTAATGCGTCATGACGGACGGGATAAAGTTTTGTTGGAAACAAGAATCGTCCAAAGAGTATCAAACCTAACCGTAGAATACAAACGAACTTCTAGTGCGGATTGCCGCGACCTTTCTATTAAGAACAAGCGACATAGCTGCGTTCAAATCCAAACGGGCAAGGAACCAAATACGACACATTTCTTCAGTAGCTGTTGCGTTGCGATTAGGGTTAGAGGTCGGCAGTGCAGTTCCTGGTTCAGAGGGGGAGATACCATCCCCTTTTTTTTTCGAGGGAAACACCCAAACACCCACACCACACAAACCCACACCAACCAAAAAAAAACCCACACCCACACCCATAAAAAAACCCCACACCCACATCTTTTTTAAAAAAAACCCACACACTTTTTTCACAAAAAAACAAAATTTCTCTCATTTCTAAAGGCTCAAGTTACTGAATTCAAGTATTTTCACACGAAATAAACACCAAAGTGTCACATTCTGCGTCTTCAAACATTTTTCGGAGGGACAATACTGATGTTTTGAACCGAAGGTGGGTGTCGGGTCCGAAAAAACCCGACACCGACATCTGGGGGACCGACACCCGAAGTACACTTTTTTGGCCCCGACCCCGACAGCCTACCCCCGACATCTCTCCCCCCGAGGGGGAAGAGGGATAATTTCAAGAAATTCAGGTAAAAGTCAAGTTTTGAGGTGAAACTTTTGACCTATTTTTGCCCTTTGCTGGAAAAATTTCCTACAGAAGGGTATTATGGTGATTTTTGACAACGCTAGGCTAACCTATAATCACCGATTATTGGCCTAAATTGGTCGGTATTGAGTCTCAACCTGAGTATTGGGTATTAGGGGTGGGGCCTCGTAGTGGGTATTCGGTATTGGCTTGGGACAAAAAATCGGTATTGTCCCCATGCCTAGTTTGGGGGGAAGAAATTTTAGGGGGAGATACTGTGCCACACTGACTCGTGGGGATTCAATTTTTATGGGTTCAAATAATGGTGTAGCAGGGGGGGGTGTCTCCTTCTCCTAGGTACAGTAGGTAAGGTAGCTTGACGCTCCATCCTGGTACAGTAGGTAGGTCGCCGCCCGGCGGCTGGACAGTAAGTTGAGATTTTTGGCTTAAAATTGTATAAAACCGGTATTTTTCACTCCAAATAGGCGAAAAATCGCGCACTACACGCGAAATTAGCGTTTTAGAGCACATTTTCATCAATATTTAGACCTAAAAAATTTTGTTCCCCCCTAGCTAGGCCGGTACAGTAGGTACGGTAGGTTCAGTGTAGTTCCTGGTCCAGAGGGGGAACAGGCGGTACCCCCCTTTTTCGGAGGGGGAACAGACGTACCCACCTGGAGGGGGAGTACCCAAATTTGGAAAAAAGTCATTTTTTGAGGTCGAAAATTTGGCTCATTTTTACCCCTTTTAGGAAAAAAATCTCCATAAAAAGGGTAATTTGGCGATTTGTGACGAGACTGACCTAAAAATCACTCAATTTATGCCTAAAAATGATTATTTTAGGCCTAAATTTGCCTATTTTAGGAAAAAATTGGGGGAGCAGAAGGTACCCGGAGGGGGAACAGTGGGGCAGGCGTACCATGGAGGGGAACAGGCACCCGAGGGAGGACCCCCTCCCCCCAGGAACTACACTGGGTAGGTTGCCGCCCCCACATTTTTGATGGTACAGTACATTGCCGCCTGGGTAGCTACACCGCTGGGTTCAAATGTACATAAATCGTACACAAATTTTTGCACTTTTGGGTGGATTTTTAGCCATTTTGGGCCAAAAAGGGCACTTTTGGGGTGAAAATTGGGGGAGATACCGTACAAAAGAGGAGAAGATACTATAGCTGCACGTGGAGGAGCCACATAAAGACAAACTACGCCAACACGAGCCCGATTTCGCAGCTGGCAGAATAGTGAATTCATTCGTGGCTGCTGATTTGGGAAATGGTACACGTTGAAAAATACAAAGTGGAGCATGACGATTTTCTCTTTCTATGAGTTTTGAATACACACCAGCTTCGAAATCGGGCTCGTGTTGGCGTAGTTTGCCTTTACCATACCGGCGAGGAGACAGTGGTGTCGTTAGGGGGGGTTGGGGGGGGGGGGGTTACCCCCTGGTATGGGGTATGGGAAATCGGCCGGGGGTATGGGGTATGGAAAATTTTTCACTCTTGGAACAAGCACCCCTAAGAAATGACTTTTTGACCCCGAGAAGTACCAAAATTGACCATTTTTGGTCCAAAAATGTCAAAAATCGCTTGCTGCCGCAAAAAAAACTCTGCTTTAAGTACTTTTTAGACCAATTTTTAACACTTTTAGAAGATTTTTGGGGTCATTTTTTCAAAACCTCCACCCTCGGGTATGGGAAATTTTTGAGTTTTTGGAGAAACCCCCTGGTATGGGAAATTTTTGATTTTTGGGGGTATGTATGGGAAATTTTCCGAACATTGGGCTGGGTATGGGAAAATTTCGATTTCTCAACGACACCACTGTACCCCGCTGTGTTGGAGGCACTCTGGAAGGGGATACCTACTGTACCGGGCTCGGAGAGGGGGATACCTACTGTACCAGAGCCGACGGCCTGGGGTGTTATGTACCTTGGGGGGTTAGGTTTTTGGGTGAACATTTTTTATGTTCTTATTATGTGTGGAATCGTGTGGCGACTTTTCTGTAATTTGAGGTAAAAGCCACCGATTTTACACTAATTTTGGCCATTTTGGTCAAAAATTGGCACTTTTGGGGCAAAATCGGGGGGGGGGTTACCTACTGCACCGGGGTGAAAATCGGGGGGATACCTTGTACTATGCCAAACATCGGGGGGGATAACTACTGTGCCATGCGAGGGGGATACCTACTGTACTGGGGGCTACCCCCCAGTGATGTAGTTGGTCCGAGCAAGAAAGCTAGATAGCTAGAGGGGTCCGGCACAAGAAAGCTAGCTAGCTAGCCGGGTACCCCGATTTGGGGGGGGGCATTGGTTCAGAAGTTAAAAACGATATAAAATTAGGCCTAAATTATGCTAAAATAAGCCTTAAAATGCGTATTTTTCTACACGTGTGAGAAAATTTGAACGAGTTTGACCATTTTGGCCCATAAAATGGTCATTTTGGCACTAACACTTTTTTTACTTGATGACCGGAGCAAGAAAGCTAGCTAGCCAGTTTGGGGTATGGGTTTCGGAGCAAGAAAGCTACCTAGCAGGTGGGGGTAATACCCCCATACCCTCCAGTGTAGTTCCTGGTCCGGAGGGGGAGATAGCGGACCCTCCGTTTTTTTCGGAGGGGGAGATAGTGTACCCCCGAGGGGGAAGGGGGGGGGGAAGACCCACATTCGGGAAAAAGTCACTTCTTGAGGTGGAAAATTTGACCTATTTTTGCCCCTTTTTGGAGAAAATTCTTCATAAAAAGGGTATTTTGGCGACTTTTCAGAACATTGACCTGAAAATCACACATTTTAGGCCTAAAAATGGCCATTTTAGGCAAAAATTGGGGGAGATAGTGTACCCGGAGGGGAAGATAGGGGGATAGTGTACCAACCGAGGGGAGACAGCGTACCCGAGGGGGATCCCCCTCCCCCCAGGAACTACACTGATACCCCCCCAACCACATCACTGCCCCCCCACCTCCAACACCGGTACCCCGGTATGTCCCCCTCTTTTTTGCCGCAAGGCAGTGTAGTTCCCAGGGGGGAGGGGGACCCCTAAGGTACACTAATTTCCCCTCCCGGGTAGGTACACTAATTTCCCCAATTTTTGCCTAAGATGGCCATTTTTAGGCCTAAAATGGGCATTTTTAGGCCTAAAATGTGTGATTTTCAGGTCAATGTTCTCAAAAGTCGCCAAAATACCCTTTTTATGAAGAATTTTTTCCAAAAAGGGGTAAAAATAGGTCAAATCTTGTACCTCAAAAAGTGACTTTTTACTGATTTTGGGTCTTCCCCCCCTTCCCCCCTCCAGGGAGGCAGTGTAGTTCCTGGGGGGGAGGGGGGACCCCCCAAAGGTACACTTATTTCCCCGACCAAGGTACACTAGTACAGTGTAGTTCCTGGTCCGGAGGGGGAACAGACGTACCCTCCACTATTTTCGGAGGGGGAACAGACGTACCTACCTGGGGGGGAAGGGGGGGGAAGTCCCAATTTGGGGGGGACGGAAAAAAGTCATTTTTTGAGGTCGAAAAATTGGACTATTTTTGCCTTCTTTTGCAAAAAATCCCCTATAAAAAGGGTATTTTGGCGTTTTTTTGGAGGTTTCACCTAAAGTTTACCTATTTTTGGCCTAAAAATGCCTATTTTAGGCCTAAATTT
The DNA here is from genome assembly GCA_030248065.1 of Rhynchonema sp. JSB1_4. Classification (NCBI taxonomy): domain Eukaryota; kingdom Metazoa; phylum Nematoda; class Chromadorea; order Monhysterida; family Xyalidae; genus Rhynchonema; species Rhynchonema sp. JSB1_4. The sequence continues at coordinate 54,228 of JASAMV010005253.1, forward strand.
GCCCATTTTAGGAAAAAATTGGGGGAGCAGACGTACCCGGAGGGGGAACAGTGGGGCAGGCGTACCTCGGTGGGGGAACAGACGTACCCGAGGGGGGGGTCCCCCCTCCCCCCCAGGAACTACACTGCACTAGTACACTAATTTCCCCTCCGGGTACACTAATTTCCCCAATTTTTGCCTAAAGTGGTCATTTTTAGGCCTTAAATAGGCATTTTTAGGCCTAAAATGTGTGATTTTTTAGGTCAATGTTCTCAAAAGTCGCCAAAATACCCTTTTTATGAAGAATTTTTTCCAAAAAGGGGTAAAAATAGGTCAAATTTTCCACCTCAAAAAGTGACTTTTTCCTGATTTTGGGTCTTTCCCCCCCAGGGAGGTACACTAATTTCCCATCCGAAAAAGTAGGGAGGTACACTAATTTCCCCGCCGGACCAGGAACTACACTGCAGGGAGGTACACTAATTTCCCCTCCGAAAAAGTAAGGAGGTACACCAATTTCCCCGCCGGACCAGGAACTACACTGCCGCAAGGTGCAACCACAGATCAGTGGTATGGTAGGGCTGTGTTGTTGTCTCAAACGTTGTTTAAGCTTGCGTACGCAACAGAATACAGCTTTTTAAGCATAATTGCCGCTGTTAAAGTTTGAAAATACCAAAAACAAGCCATTTTTAAGGGCATTATTAACAATGATTTTTTTCGTCGGGGGGCTCAGTGGTGTAGCTACCCAGGCGGGGCGGCAACCTACTGTACCACCCAAAATGCGGGGCGGCAACCTACCTACTGTACCAGCCGAGCTAGGGGGGGGTCGTACCACTTGGGGGGGGGGTCATCTGGAAACCGAAATTTTTTATGTCTAAATACTGAAGAAAATGAGGCCTAAAATACTAATTTCGCGCGCAGCGCGCAATTTTTCGCCTATTTGCAGACAAATATGCTAATTTTGTGCAATTTTAAGCCAAAAATGAATGTTTTGGGTGAAAAGTTAGGTGGGGCGGCAACCTACCTACTGTACCAGGGGAGGGGCGGCAACCTACCTACTGTACCAGGCGAGGGGCGGCAACCTACCTACTGTACCTAGGGGGGGGGACCCCCCCCACCCCCCCCCCCTGCTACACCATTGGGCCAAATGAAAAATATAACCCCCCACTAATTGACCCCCATAAATTGAACCCCCCAAAATGACCCCAGTGAAAAAATAGAACCCCCGGGTTTGGGAACGTTTAACGTGGACCGCAGGACCGTAGACCGTAGCTTTTTACTACGGTAAAAAAAAATTCTGTAGGTGGAGGACTGAAGCATGAAATTTGATTTTTTTTAAAAAAGCTAAATTGGAAAAAACACTGAAAAAATGATGCAGTAAATATTTTTTAGATGTACCTGGACGGTAAGGGATTATTTTAAAGTGAATTAAAACATACCCAGTATACCGCAGTAAAAAATACGTGGCAAAGAAAAGTTGAGTATTGTTCGGTCGAAATCCGTTCGCTGGAGTGTTGAATCGGGGTGTGTTTGTGTCAGACAACTCGATTGATGCTCCAAATATTAAATGGGATAAACGAAACTGCTGAATTATTGATTAAGAACTGAAATAATCCAAAATGAAATTGCAAACAAAAATATAAAGAACTCGGATTACTGTAGTGGACCGCGGAAGTTGAGACCGTGGACCGCAGGACCGCGGATCGGTGGACCGCAAAATGTGGGATACTGTAGGCAAAAAAAATAAAGAGAAAGATTACGGTATTTTTCAGTAATATTTGTGACCGCAGGAATTATCTACTGTATGTGGAGGAAGTTGCTGTGATGTGGATTGTTTATGTAAATATGCGTAAATATTTTTTGAAATCACCTGCACTCAGCGCCCCACAGCCCCGTGGTTTGTCGCCGATTTTTGATTCTCAGGTTGTAACTTACAACCGATGTTTGGCATGGTACAGTAGGTATCCCCCCCGATGTTCACCCCGGTACAGTAGGTTTCCCCCCAATTTTCCCCAAAAAGTGCCAATTTTTGACCAAAATGGCCAAAATTAGTGTAAAATCAGTGGTTTTTGCCTCGAATTACCCAAAATTCGCGCGCTACGCGCGCAAATACCACGTTTTCACACGATTGCAGACATAATAAACACATTAAAAATTTTTACCCCAAAACCTAACCCCCCCCCCCCCCAACCCCCCCCAAACGCACCCCTAGGTACATAACCCCCCCCCCCAGGCCCTGGGCGCTGGTTCAGGAGGTATCCCCCCCTCTCTGAGCGCGGTACAGTAGGTATCCCCCCCTCCAGAGTACCCCCAACACGGGTTGTAAGTTATGTATTTTTCTTTTTATTTCGCGGATGTTTAGCGAAATGGCAAAAACTGTGGACCGGGGTCGAGCATAGTTGCTGGGTTGGAGGGGGAAGAGGGGGTACCCCCCCCTGTTTTTCGCTCGGGGCACAGACGAGAGCTCCCCCCCCAGGGGGGGATGGGGGGGGGAACGACGCGCAAGGGGGGGGGGCGACACAAATTTGGATAAAATGCATTTTTTTAGGTCGAAAATTCGGCCGATTTTTGCCGCTTTTTCCAAAAAAATCTGATTAAAGACGGTATTTTGGCCTTTTTTGACGACATTGACCTAAAAATCACTCATTTTATGCCTAAAAGCGCCCATTTCACTCCTACATTTGCCCATTTTTAGGTAAAAATTGGGGGAGCAGACGTACTCGAAGCGGGGACAGTGGGGAGGCGTACTACGCAGGGCAACAGAGGTACCCGGAACGACTCCGCCCCCCCCGCGTCCCCCCCAGGAGCTACACTTCGGGGGTCTACGGAAGCGGAGTGCACTCTGTGAGCGCATACCGCGCCAGGCAGCTCCACACGATTTGGGAAACATTTTTCTTCTCTTTTTCATAAAACGAACAAAGATGAACCCGATAAAAATCGGGGGGGGGGGGGGGATTTTACGGCTCATCCTCACGCCGAAGTGACATGTGAATGACGTTTCACCGTGGATAACGTTTCACTCATGTCGTACCTGTCTCTTCACGAAGCTTCAGATCTACGTTTTTCATCTCTTCGGCCCAAGTGCTCACAACACTAGCGGAACGCAGCAGAGCATTTTTTGGTATTATCACCTGTCACGGTGTAAATCCCGCACTTCTTTTGGAACAAGAAGGGAAAGGCGGATTGTATTGATTAACACAGAAAGTAAGTTAAAAATTGGGATGTAAACTTTGTTTCCAGTGCAGAGAGCATTTAGATATTTTTCGTTGTGGTTAAATTGTGTCACATCATAGTATGCCAAGTGTTACACTCCGCGTTCCCGTTTTTCTGTTGCCGGTGACAGACGCTTTCGGTGTTAACCCGTTAGCGCGAGAGCCGAAAAGACGAATTTTCACTGCAAACAAGGGGGGAACGTTCATTCGTGAATGAAACGTTAATATGCAGAAAATGTAGACCCACATCGGTCGATATCGTACAAATGAATGTGATGCCTTATTTAATACCGAGAGATGATCACGTAAATATTTGTGTACATGTGTTGCTAGGTTCCTTATTTATTTTGTGTTTTGCTAACTAGATATCAAATACTATACGCAAGTCAATTGTAGCGAAATCATTCATTGTCATAAGGTGTTGTGGTGGTCTGTTTCATAGAAAGTGCGGTGTCGAAAAATTTCAACTTGAAATAATGACAGAAACGAAATTAATCAATCAATCTCAAATCTTTGGCACAGATAAACGCGGCTAGACGGGTCACAGCGATATAAAGGATACAAGTAACGTGTATAATTTTTATCTCCCTTGACGACTTTATGTGCAGCCTCCTCGTTATACACGAATTGGGTTGTACATACTTGCACCACGCAGAGATTAAAGATGGAGTGACAAGGGACCACGATTTTGCCAAAAAAAGAGAGAAGCTACGTTTTTTTATCGACACGGATAATATACCAGCCCCCTACGTGAATAATATGGTGGGAGCAACGTTTAGTGTTTTTGGTTAAATTGGACAGCCGTGGTGCTCATTTTTTAAACAATTACTTTTAACTTACACGCGGGATGAGGTCAGTTGTCCCCGGAAATGTATTTATGATGTTCCTGCGCAGACCATCAAGTGCAATCAATATTTTTTACTTATTTTTCATTTTATGTTTGCTGTCTCGTTGGTCGGCGGAAGGGGAATTGGATACACGGATTCAGAATCAGAATTTATGATAAAATGAGTGGCGCGTTTCAACAACTGATTGCGACATCGGCTATACGCCGTCAAATTATCAATCAAGCTGAGGCGGCCTCGCGTCGACGACACAAAACGATGGTGGACGCTTTCGGTGTTCTTCTT
>JASAMV010005255.1:0-11622 GCA_030248065.1 Rhynchonema sp. JSB1_4
TACCCACCATCTGCCCAACGGTCAAGGCAGTGGTCACTTGAGACAGTACACTAGGAAATGGCGGTCGATAGATGAGTATCCCCACCCGTCCACCGCAATCTCGTACTGGCCGCACAATGACTATATGAGAATCCTTTCAAACTTTTTCTGAACCGTAAAGGGCGCTTTGCTGCAGCTCCACTAGCGTCCTATTTATATTTCCCCCAATCCATTTCTGCCGGTGTCAGGGTCAATTTCCTGGAACGCAGTGAACGTGATGTGGAAAAGATACAAATAGGTCATTTGTAGCGAGGCGTGCTCCATTCGGGAGCAATTTTGGATGGATTCTCATTTAGAGCGGAAGTTTCGAAAAGGTGTAGAGCTGTCAGTTGGGCGTAAAGGTCGCCGTAGCTTGGTCGAAAGCTCGGTCGGTGTGTGTTCGACGTAAACATGAAACACGCCTGCTGTCAACGTAGAACGTTTCATGTTTACACCGAGCTTACACCGACAGAGCTTTCAACCGAACTTTACGTCTAACCGACGTTGACACCGTTTCGAACATGCCACCCATAGTGATTATGCGACCAAATAGTGTAAGTAGGTCATGTGGCCAGTGCCATTTCAATTTGCAGGCTTTGGCCGTTCACTGAAACGAAATTTTTCCTCGGTGGCCAGTGGTTTTTTTTTCAAGGAACTTTTTTCGTGGGGGTGTGTTAGTTCACCTACAAATGAGTGCCAATCTGAACTATGTACGATGATCCTCGTGCTCTCGGGCAGTGAAAGTAAAGTTTTAATTGACGCAATGCACAAACTTCAAAACAAAAATTGTCCACGCATGTACATACCGCCGTTTCTTCGTGGTTCCATTTCCACCAGCGCATCCAAATATCGATGACTTCCTCCGCATCGTCCCGGACGACCTCAGCATCAACAATCGATATGTCGTACAGTCTGACGAGAAATATAGCAGTTGGTATTTAATCGCATCCTGTTTTCAAATAAACCTACAACAGGGCATTACAAAGCGTGGGATAAACCGCCTAAGTATACTTTCTTTTCTGAGAGAAGAAAGGATACCGACTCACACGCGTTCAGCAGCCACGAGAGAGTTGGTTCCCTGTTCTCTCAGAGAACGAAATATGTTGGCGATAGCCGCCAAGCGCACGACTCACCTGGCAACATACGCTTTGTACAAGTCGACCAGGGCTGCGCGCGCCGTCTCGGCCTGTTCTTCAGTTGCTGGGTATGGTACTTTGCGCATGTCCTGTCTGCTCGTGATCAAAGGCACAAACTTTCCTGCAGCAGTGGTTGCACAGTTTCGGTTGTCATTCGACTTCCACGAAACTTCAGTTCCAGACAACACCGACACCCAACAGGTAAGCCCACTTCCAGCTGTTCGAGCAAAATATCGCAAACTTTGTAATTTTCGAACATAAAGTTTCGCAAATTCCCACTTTGGCTCCGCCAGAGTCACCATGTGTGACTAAATATTGGTTATATAACGCACCACGGCTATATAAAAATCCATCCAACAAGTTTTTCTGAATAGTAAAGCACGCCTCGCTGCAGATCAAAAGCGTTCTATTTATATTATTTCTTCCGAAACATTTTTGCCGATATCACGTTCACTGAGTTCAAGCGGCCTGACTGTGATAGCGCCAGAACTATGCTGGAAAAAATATAAATAGAACGCGTCTGATCTGCAGCGAGACGTGCTTTGCCATTCAGGAAAATATTTGGGTGGATTCTTATGTAGTCATTGTGCGACTAAGTTGACTAACCATCAAGTGGCATGAACGAAGTGTCGAAGAAGGTATGATGTCCGTATTGGGAGACCAGATGCCCGATGTAGGTCCAAAGATGATCGACCATGTCGATTGTCCAGTTGGAATGCACCGACGGCCAACCGCCCGATTCAACGATTAGTTCGCGAACCTGCCGATATGTGACAAACAAACAGACTGTAGGTTTTGGCTTTCTCAGATTGGCTCCCGCCGAATTTGATTTTTCGATCGCTCGTGTGCTGCCAGATTGGTTGCTAAAGCGCAGTTTTTAAGAAAAAGTATATTGCTGAATGCTGCATGTGACGGCCACAAGTTGGAATTCTGGACACATACCTTCCTCAGTTGCACTACAGCGTTTGGTTCAGACGGCCGTTTGCAAATATCAAAATATTTCTTGATCTTTATGAGTGCCATTGGTACGTTTGGGTCATCAGCCTAAATTTGTCATAATATTTGTGTTGCCTAACAATTAATGAAACAAATAAAAAAAATGTGCAGTGATTGCTCGCCTTGATTGCACCGAACGCTTCGTTTACGAAATTGTAAGTGTCCGTGGTCATTCCTTGTACCTGAGACGCCTGGAAACAAAAACATTTTCACACTTTTATTACAAAAGCTGTGGTGGTCGCACATTCAACCTTGTCGTGCTTTCCGCAAGCGAATTCGTAGAAGTTTTCGCATGGATCCTTGTCAATATCGATCGAGCCGAGCAGCATGTCGGCCGCTTGCGAAATTGCAGTCGAAGTCACACAGACAGCCAACAACATCAAACCAGCGTGAATTACTGAAACGCTGTGTGATATGGGCCGAGATATCCAACTTGGTGATCGGATCGGACCAGCAACTAATTTCATTTCAGGTCCGGAAACAACGTGATACGATGGTCAAAGTTGGTGGCATCACTAAGTTCCTTAAAGGGCTCGGGACATAACCGTAGGAGGGGTAGCAGGGCATAGTGTTATGCACCGTTGGAAAGCACTCTGACAGCATATGTCGCGCACAAGCTTTAAGCTCCTTGGAGATTCGCTATCTCTTGGTGGAGCGACTTTTCGTTCCAGAAAAAAGTGAATTTTTTCACAACTTGGAACGACCGGTGCAGAAACCACAAATCAGCTTGACGTCAAGTAACGCATGGATAAAATTACAAAAGCTTCTGGATAACTTATCATCACAACGTCAGTCGCTTAAAGCATTGCTTCACTCGGTGAGGGTGCGAATCGTTCCAACAATCGGCCACATTTTTCGAGAGCACAAGTTTGTCCCTAAATTTCGAGGCCGCGCTTTGCGTTCCAGAAATGAAAGTGCAACAGAAAAATAGAGCGTCGTCGAAAGTACCAGAAAATAAGGTTTTTAGCTTTGGAAACCCTTATGCAGCGGCGTGACAGGCCGAAAAAGACCCAAAAATTGCCCCAGAACTGTATAGTCGCATTCATTGGCGGAAATGTGATGTAAGGCCACGTATTGCATCGCATTTGAAAGGAAAATGTCAGATAAACGCACAGTCCAACAACTTAGATGATTTCGAAGACTTAAAACTCGATGAACCTACTGCTGCATCCATGCAAACCTGAATACGATATTCGGCTATAAGTCGTTTCTGTTAAGAACTATTTAACATCTGATAGCACCAAACGATGTAGCTCTGAAATAGTTGGCGAACGATATATAACATGCCCATACTATCTCATACTATGGACAAGAAACGGTCAAAATACCGAAATCGCACACGGTGACGTGACGGTTCATTCCAGAATCTGCAAAAAAGCAATTTTTTGACCTGTGCTCCCAAGCGTTAGAATTTTTTGGGGCTTGTCATATATCGTTCGAAAGCTACTCTGGAGATACATTCTTTGGTGCTATCACATTTGCAATAGCTATCAACAATGAGCATTTGTAGCTGAATATCATATTCAGGTTAGTCTGGCTGCCCCGAGAGATCTGTAGACCTTGGGGTTTTCGGACCTTGATAGGCTGCTAAACCAGACTTTTCTCTCAACTTTTTGTTGCGAATGCGATACAATCTGTGGCCTTTTTGTGCCACAATTCTGGCGATAAATGTAACCATCTGGCTTAATGGTAATTCAATGGATTTTTAGGCCTGTCACGGAGCTAGCCATGAGTTTCAAAATTTAAAAACTTTATTTCCTGGTACTTTCGACAATGCTCTATTTTCCCATTGCATTTCTATTTCAGCAGCGCAAAGCACGGCCTCAAAATTTAGGGACAAACTTGTGTTCTCGAAAAATATGGCCGATTTTTGGAACGCTTCGCCCCCTCACCGAGTGAAGCAATGGTTTGAGCGACTGAAGTTGTGGTGACAAGTTATCCAGAAGCTGTTGTAATTGTGTCCACGTGTTACGTGAACCGCAGCTCATCTTGGGGTTTCTGCACCGGTGGTTCCAAGTTGTGAAAAAATTCACTTTTTTTCTGGAAGGAAAAGTCCCTCTACCGAGAGATTGCAAATCTCCAAGGAGCTTAAAACGTGTGTGTAACATAGGCTGTCACCAACGGTATATATTAATATTATACCAATATGCCCTGCCCTGCCTCCTTTCCTTCGGTTATGTCCCGAGCCCTTTAAAGGGGTGGTGCCACTTTTCGGGTCGTGTCTTCAAATCCCGTTCAAACTTTGGGAAAAAAATCTAGATGATAAGGTTTCCATACTAAATTCCAAGGGTTAGGCCCAAAAGTGCACAAATGGTCAGATACGAATTTTTCAAAATCCGATTTTCTCCCCGGTTGCGAGAAACTAAAATCGCACGAAAATGCCAAAATCCTGAATTGAAAAGGCGAGAGATTGAACATCTCGACTTAAACCATAACATTGAGCAGTTCGTTATTTTTCGGTTTTCTGCTGTTCCCGCTCGTTTTATGCAGCGTTTTAACGTTTGTTTGCTGCGCGATTCATTTTATTAATGTATACGTGTCACCATCATTGCCCCAAAAAACGCGAAAATGTTCATTTCGACGGATAATCTGCAGAATGTCGCGCTATCGGTGGTGCGTGGCTGGCGGCGGGGGGCCCGCATCGGCAAAAAAGTTGGTTTTTCTTTTTTTTCGTAGCAACCTAAATAGAGCGCCCGAAATAGAGCCCCTTCCCGGAATACAGCCCCCTGAAAGGGGTCAGCGATTAATAGAGCCCCCTGGAATAGGCCCAGCTCAGAGGTGTCATTGACAATCGGGCTGGCGGCGGGCCCGGGCCTGACTACCGTATTGTCGGAAATAGAACCCCCCATTAATTGACCCCCCCATTAATTGAACCCCCCCTAAATGGCTCGAAATCAAAAATAGAACCCCCCATTAATTGACCCCCCCCCATTAATAGAACCCCACCTCCAACCTTCACCGTACCACAGATTAGTGGTATGGTAGGGCTGTGTTGTTGTGTCAAACGTTGTTTAAGCTTGCGTACACAACAGAATACAGCTTTTTAAGCATAATCGACGCTGTTAAAGGTAGAAAATACCGAAAACAAGCCATTTTTATGGGCATTATTAACAATGATTTTTTTCGTCGGGGGGCCAAATGAAAAATATAACCCCCCCAATAATTGACCCCCCATAAATTGAACCCCCCCCCCAAAATGACCCCAGTGAAAAAATAGACCCCCCGGGTTCTATTTCCGACAATACGGTGTGGGTGGGCACAATTAGGCCTGGGCACAATACCACTTTTGACACCCAATACCAATACCCAATACCAATACCGGCCCTGTACCAATACCCAATACCAATACCAAATTGCAGACCCAATACCAATACCCAATACGAATACCGAGCAGTGTAGTTCCTGGGGGGGGAGGGGGGTCCCCCCTCGGGTACGCTATCTCCCCCTCAGGTGGTACACTATCCCCCTATCTCCCCCTCCGGGTACACTATCTCCCCCAATTTTTGCCTAAAATAGGCATTTTTAAGCCTAAAATGGGCATTTTTAGGCCTAAAATGTATGATTTTCAGGTCAATGTTCTCAAAAGTCGCCAAAATACCCTTTTTATGAAGAATTTTTTCCAAAAAGGGGCAAAAATAGGTCAAATTTTCAACCTCAAAAAGTGACCTGTCCTGAATTTTGGTCTTCCCCCTTCCCCCCTCGGGGGTACACTATCTCCCCCTCCGAAAAAACGGGTGGTCCGCTGTCTCCCCCTCCGGACCAGGAACTACACTGCGTAGAGGGGTTGGTTGCAAGCAGTGTAGTTCCTGGGGGGAGGGGGTCCCCCATCGGGTACGCTATCCCCCTATCTCCCCCTCCGGGTACACTATCTCCCCCAATTTTTGCCTAAAATAGGCATTTTTAGGCCTAAAATGGGCATTTTTAGGCCAAAAATGTGTGAGTTTCAGGTCAATGTTCTCAAAAATCGCCAAAATACCTTTTTTATGAAGAATTTTTTCCAAAATGGGCAAAAATAGATCAAATTTTCTGCCTCAAAAAGTGACGTTTTCCCGAATTTGGGTCTTCCCCCTTCCCCCGTCGGGGGTACACTATCTCCCCGTCAGAAAAAAAACGGAGGGTCCGCCATCTCTGGTTGCAAGGTACCTACCAGAGGTGGGAATCAGGTCGGGCCGGGCCGAGGTTTCCGGCCCGAACGGTCGGGCCGGGCCGGGCCGAGATGGTCGGCCCGAAAAGGCCCGACATCATCGAATTTGAATAAAAAAATCGTGACATTTACGGTAAATTGGACAAAATTCCTTGCGATTCAGCAGCTTAGCCATTTCAGCACAACATCAACACTTTTTCGTTGATGTCCGGACATGGTAGACATAGATAGCTGGGTTTGGGGTATAGATTACCATTTGCCTGCCACTACACTTGGGGGGAAGACCCAAATTCAGGAAAAAGTCACTTCTTGATTCAGAAAATTTGACCCATTTTTTCCCGTTTTTGGAAAAAATTCTTCATAAAAAGGGTATTTAGGCGACTTTTGACAACAGCAACCTAAAAACCACACATTTTCGGCCTAAAAATGCCTATTTTAGGCAAAAATTGAGGAAATTAGTGCACCCGGAGGGTAAATTAGTGTTAGTGCTTGGTCAGGGTGTTGACGATAGATGGATTGTTCCCAGAAGTTGTTGGCGATAGATAGATGCAGTGTAATTACTGGAGGGGAGGGGGACGTCCCTCCCTAACACTGTAGCGGCTGGGGGAAAAGGGGATCCCCCAAAGGGGTACGTACCTTGCAAGGAACCCTTGGTGGGGAAGGGTAGATACCGGAGGTGGGAATCGGGCCGGGTTACCTCGGCCCGGCCGGGCCCGACGAGGTCCTGGGGTCGGCCCGGCCCGACATTGAAAAAAGATGATATCTTGAAGAAATTTTGTTGCAAAAATTACAGTTTTTTTGTTTAAAAATACCTGAAAATCATGGAAGTCGGTCCTAAGCTGCTGAGTCGCAAGAAATTTTGTCCAATTTACCGTAAAAAGTCACGATTTTTTTATTGAAATTCGATGATGTCGGGCCTTTTCGGGCCGACCATCCCGACACGACCCGGTTCCCACCTCTGGTAGGTACCTTGCAACCATCCTGGAGGGCAGGGTAGCACTTGGGAGGGAGGGGTGGGGGCGTCCCCCCAAATTCATCTATCTATCGTCAACACTTTTTGATTTCATCTATCTATCGTCAACACTTTTGGGCTAATCTATCTATCATCAACAAATTCTGGGAAAAATCTATCTTTCATCAACAATAATCGACCCCAAAATGGAGATTTTTGACTCAAAATGGCAGTAAATCGTTATTTTTGCCCCAAATTGGCAAAAACATCCCGCGCTTAGTACATCTACGTGCATTTTGTTTAATATTTAAACATTATTAGTTGCTTACTGCACTATACTGTAGCTTGATTTTTGGTTGCCTCCCACCATCTATCTCTCGTCAACAAGTTTTGGTCGACCCCCAAATTTTGGACTTGAGTCATCTATCTATCGTCAACACATTTCGGGTCCCAATCTATGTATCGTCAACACCCTGACCGACCAAGTACTACACTGCCTGAGGGCACCTTGCCACAATCAATTTATGGTCTTCATAGGGAAAAATAGGTGTTTTTCGACCTCAAAACCCCAAAAATCGCGCACTCCGAGCGCCAACCTCCATATAAGAGCTATGTTAGGCAAATTTCCGGCCAAAATACGAAAAAGTACCAATTTGCAGTGTAATGCATGCAAAAACACCCTTTTTGCGGACCTAGCTCAGGAGTACCTTGCAGCCTAGTGGAGGCTGGGTACCCTACCTAGTGGAGGCTGGGTAGGGGGTTAGTTGCAACTATCTGGATCCATCCCCCAAGGGTAAAATATGAAACCAAAGTGTTGACGATGATGGATGGGTGAATTTGGTGGGTCCTTTTAGGGGCAGCTTGAGGGCGGACTTAGATTGAGCTTGAGCACGGAAATATTTCCGTGATCCGTAAATATTTCTGAATCACTGAACCGTAATGTGTCCGTGTCGCGTAACGCGGGAAGAAATTCCGGCGTGCAAACGGTGTTTTTCGCATAGCTTGACAGAAACCACCGTGTTGTTATTGTTGCGCGTGTTGCGTTGCCGGAAACTGATAAGTTACACTCCCTCAGTGACCCTAAAATGGTGTTTGACAAAAGACAAAGAATTTGTTCCAGCTCGTACAGCGCTGCTCGCGATTATCGGTCTCATGACGACGCACGGCGGCTGAGCGATCGGATCGCTGGATTCAAAAATCGAACGACAGGTTGTGGCCAACGGTCGAGGTTCGGTCCTGGGAACTTGGTTTTTTTCGATTTTATTTTGGACTTGTTTTCCTCTGTAGAGTTTGTTATATTTGCCTTGTGTACGAAGCATTTTTCGGTCGACAACATAAGAAAAGGTACTGGGAATGGGAGCGACATGAAGCTTGGTGATCGGACCGCTCCTGGTTGGTCACGCGTGAGTCTTGCATTAATCATATTAGGAAATTTAATGGTGCCCTGGAAACTGACCAGCGCAAAAGATGTTCGCCGGGCCAAAAGAATATTTTTTTAGCTGGACGAAATCAGTGGCATCACCAAATTTCTTAATATCCTTGATTCAGGAATCGTACGGACCAAGGCAATTCACTTACTATACGATTCGATCGTCAAGTTTGATATCGCTCTAGCTGTGACCGCCACTTTTGCGAAACATTTTAATCATTTCTCTTTGCAGGCCCAGTCGTATGAAGACGCCGCCTCCGTTGTTGTTTGTTCACATAGATGGATTTGCTGTATTTCGATCGATTAAAGCGTGATGTTGCTGGTCATTTGAATTTCATCGCAAAATTCTGACTGAGCGTTGCATATATTTACTGTTTCAAGTTTCTCTCATCTTGTCGAGAAATCTCCGATAATTGTTCTCTTTGATATTTCTATTGTTGATAAATAAATGTTGTTTGTTGAATCAATGATGAAGCGTAACTTTGTTTATGATCTGGTGCCATTTATGAAAGAACTGTGCGAAATCTATACACGTTATCGACTGTTTCGCATATATTATTATTTTCATGCAGTGTGCCCATGGTGGCCCGATATCAAACATGATCGTGTAACTTCATGCGCTAATTGCAAATACCCAACATTAGACGCGCCACATTCAGAAAAGCACGTGACTAGTATAGTACAGGACTTGATTGGGGAGGATCGTTATAATTGATATCGGCCACGAAGAAAACGGATTGATATCGGCGTGCTCATTTGTCTGGCTGAAATATTGCACAAGTTGGCGTGTCAATGGTTTCACCGCGAAAGAACATGATTAAATGCCGAGTATTTCTGACATGCGCTGCAACTGAAGATGATGACGAGCATGACGACCGTTTTCGTGTGGTCGGAAAAAACCGTTTTTTTTTCGAAAAAAACGAAAAAATCCGTTTTTTCCGAGCCCCGGAAAAATACGTTTTTATTTTTCCGGAAATTTTTCCAAGTGGCAACTTTTGAAAAAAACGGTTTTTTCCCAAAAATTTCCGAGATATTTTCCAAGGTTGCGAAAGGATGTTGTCAAAACCAGTGTAAATCGGTACTAAACAGTTCAAAATGAGCACTTTTTAATCTTCAAGTGCATTTTTAGCCTGTTTCAGGCCATTTCCCGACGAAATTTTCTCCAAAATAGGCATTTTTGGACCATCGGTATCCTTAAAGGGGAAATTGCACATTCCTAATCGCCTTTCAAGTTTTACAAGTGTTTTGACAGCAATGTGGGCATCACAAAAGTCAAATCATTTGGTATAGTCCAGCCACGTGCTTGTGAGACGACTGTTTTTAAAGCTTGCTTGGCCAGATTCAAAAATGCGCCGGTTACACCGGTTTTCGCAAACAAAAGAAAGAGATTGGGCCGAGAGACATGATGACAAGTTCCAGTTGGCTGACCTCAATTTGTTGCGTGCTTACGCGAACAGCAACATCGTTCAACTCGCAAATGTTTTGGGAGTCAAAAGGGAATTTACGCACCGAGGTGGAGAGCGTGTTTTTAAAAAATACATGCATTTCTCTTTCTTTCATTTCCGAAATACGTGGAACCGGAACATTATTGGATCCGTTCAAGTCAACTTCAAAATCAGTCGTCTCATGAGTTCGTGGCTGGACTACACAAACTCTCAAACAGTACCCAGGAGACTGCGTTTAAGAAAAAGCCACTGGGAACAAACTTCGGCGCGGACCGGCCGAATTTCTATCTGCGCATTCAGGCAAATTACTTGATCAAAAAGCTCTCAAGGTGACGGAATGTTTCACATGATTTTTGAACCTCACTAACTATAGAAGTTCGCTTTTCTTTATATGTCGAATTTCAAAGAATTGTGCCAGCGTGTCTGCTAAATGTTTCATGCTCTGCTTGTCACGCTGGAACAATACGTCGAAACTCGAAACATAAAAAGCGAAATTCTATAGTTAGTGAGTTTCAAGAATCATGCGAAACATTCTATCACCTTGACAGCTTTTTGATCAGGCACTTTGCCTGAATGCGCAGGTGGAAATTCGGTCAGTCCGCGTCGAATTTTCTTCCCGATCGTTCCCTTTAAACTGCTTCTCCTGGGTACATGTTTGAGAGTTTGTACCAAGTGATTTGACTTTCAAGATGCCCACACGACTGTCTAAACACTTGTAGAGTTTGAAAGGCGATTAGGAATGTGCAATTTCCCCTTTAAGTACTGGAAAAATATTTGGAAAAAACGGTTTTTTTCCGAAAAACACAGTTTTTTTCCAAAAATATATTTTGCGGAAAAATACGCAAGTATAAGTGAGTGTACCTGATATTCACTGCAAGCTGGTTGGTAGCCTGATGTTTCAGTCGTCAACATTTCAATTATTTATATCAAAGAAATAATAGAACAGTTGTTTTTCCCAGACAAACATCCAATCAAGAAGATAAACATTGGCCATGGTCAAACATTAGAAGATCACACATGAATGCGAATGAGGGAGATTTTCGGTCACCATAAAAAGTGTTCACATAAACAGCAGAATTGGGAGACTAATAAACGCGGAGATAGAACTCACACAAACGGAATCTAACTGACGCGAGACTTCCGTATCCTAATTGTGGTGAGGTCTCGTTTCAGGCTTTAAATTAGGCGTGGACATGAGAAATGTGTACAGGTCTTCCTGGCTGGGGCCTAAGCCTGAATCGAACCCTGAGCCAAAAGTTAAACGAAAGAGAAATCCAGAGTTGTATTCCGTTCATGTGAATCTCCCGTCGACTAATAGCGGATTGAAAACCGAAACATTGTTTCACACAATCACTCTATTGACGTTCCCATGGCTGACTATCTACACAACGTACGTACGAGATGACACTCAGTGGCGCTCGACGTCCAACAACAGTACTGTTTGTTCAGCCAGAATTTATCAGATGTCGTCTTTGAGATCCATCATCCACTGGGTATAGTCT
>JASAMV010005256.1:0-41370 GCA_030248065.1 Rhynchonema sp. JSB1_4
GGGTGGTAAGGGGCTCGGCGTTAAACCGGGCAACCGGATATCGCATGCGCTCAGAATCCTTTCGCAATAAAATGTGACTATATACGATGGGTGGCCGGGCAATTGAGCAAGACCTTTTTGAGCAAGACCACTTTGAGCAAGTGAAAAAGAGCAGAGCCAAAAGGGCAAAGCCCAAATAAGGGCAAGGCCAAAAGGGCAAAGCCCAAATAAGGGCAAGACCAAAAGGGCAAAGCCCAAATAAGAGCAAGACAAAAAGGGCAAGACCAAAAGGGCAGCACCAAAAGGGCAAGACCAAAAGGTCAAGACAAAAAGGGCAAGACCAAAAGGGCAGGATCAAAAGGGCAAAGCCCAATTGTCGCAATTAGTGCCACGCCACCTGGTAAATGTATTGACTTCTTATTTCAAAAAGGGCGAACTTAGGTTAAATCCGGAAATGGCTTGCATACAAAAATACAAAACATTTCCAGACTCCGGAAATATTTCCGGAAGACGCAGAAATTTACATGCAAAAATAATGCGTTTTTCAGAAATATTTCCGTATTCCGGTTTTATTAACAAGGTGAATTTTACATGCTAAAACGCTACAAATACATATAATGTGGAATCAAGGTGCAATTGCCTGAACAACGTATTGTAATCAGGGTTGGGCAAACAAAAACGACGGCGTTTTTTCTTAAAAAAACGACGTTTTTTTAAAAAAACGCCTGGGTCGTTTTTCGTTTTTTTAAATCCTGAATTTCCTTGATTTAATTTCCCTGATTTTTCAGGGAAAGTTCCCTGATGATCAAGGAAAATCATTTTTTGTCCCATTTTTTTTCAAAAAATTTTCGACCAAGTTTTACTTTGTTGAGATATGTCGATATGCGGAATTTGACTTTCAGTGATGACCCCGACCAAAGTCCCATGATGCGGGTCTGATATGGGATATGTCTTAACAACGTGCTAGAAAACGGTTGAAACCCGCTTATTTTGCCTCAGAACACATAGAGTTACTTCATTTCACCATGTTTTCATCCCAACATGAGCGTTTTCCAATTTTTTGGGGGGCATATTTTGGTCATCTGGGCGTTTTAAAAAAACGTTTTTTTTAAAAAAAACGTTATTTAAAAAAAGAATTTTTTGGAAAAACGTTTTTTGCCCAACCCTGATTGTAACGCGATATTTGGACTTTGCCTTCTTGCCCTCTTGGACTGTGCCCTTTTGGACTCTGCTCTTTTGGTCTTGCCCTTTTGGTCTTGCCCTTTTGGTATTGCCCTTTGGTCTTGCCCTTTTGGTCTTGCTCTTATTTGGGCTTTGCCCTTTTGGTCTTGCCCTTATTTGGGCTTTGCCCTTTTGGTCTTGCCCTTATTTGGGCTTTGCCCTTTTGGCTCTGCTCTTTTTCACTTGCTCAAAGTGGTCTTGCTCAAACTGGTCTTGCTCAATTGCCCGTGAGCCATACGATGAGTGAAAATACACAAAAACATCGTTCAAACAAAATGAAATGCGTTTAAATTGTGAGAATTAATTTTTAAAAATTTGCTTTCGGGAACAAACTCGAGCTTGTGCCGACTTACGCTCCCCCTTTTGATCAGGCAACGGCAGAACATTTAGTGGGGAGTCCAACCAGCTCGTCAACGAACAGCCACGTGTGAAATGTTTCACAAAGGTTTCATCTGTCAGCGAGCTGGTTCTTGTCTCAGTCTCACTGCCTTTCATGATCAAAAGGGTGAGCGTAAGTCGGCACAAGCTCGCGTTTGTTCCTGAAAGCAACTTTTCAAAGATAAATTCTGACAGTTTTAACGTGGTTTATCTCGTTTGATCGTTGTTTTTGTGACCGTTGGACATAAACAGTCTAACTGCGTGGTAAAAAAGCAAGCATGAGATATACGGTTTCCCGCTTTAAATGTCGCGGCAGTGCAGATGCAACGGAAAAGTTTCTGTTCAGCTGCTAAGGTCGGTTGGGCATTGGTCGCACAACAATCCATCCAAAACTTTTCCTGAATCGACCAGCCAGAAAATTCAAATTAACTTTGCGATGCAACATGCAAATAACACAAAAAACAAAAGCGAACAAAGAAAAGTTTCAGTGGTTCAAAACCTGGTCCATTTGCTGCCTTATTTTCGGGGGAAAAATAATGTAAAGTAATGCAAACAGCTCAAGCAGCAAAGGGGGCGCACGGGGTGAAAATTTGAAAAACAAGGAAAATCTTAGAAAGATTCAAAAGGTTCCCCTTGACGCCCCAAAACAAACAAAACAGATACACAATATACACTTTTCACAAACTCTTAAGAAAATTGGGAAAATTTCTACACAAAAAAAAAAGCCAAAAAGGCACAAATGCGCCAAAGAACATGAGGGCAGCAGGGGAATACAAAATGGTTAAGAGCGTGGGGTAATAGTAACAGATAGGTGTCAATGGAATAGGGTTCACAAATCGAAAAAAAATGGATTTCGCTCATATTGCACAAAAAGTTGACTACTACATTTACTAAGACACATACAAAATTTTGGATCCAAACTCCAAAGCATTAAATAGTTATGGGCGCATTTAAGTGGGCAGGTCGAAGATTTCTTGAAATTCCAAAAATGTACCAAGTTTATGTTGATGAGGCTGTCATTTGTTTTAGATCGGATGCTATTTAATGAAAATAACACATAATAGTCAATTTTTTATCCACTTTTCAACCATGTAAAAATAAATGCAAAAATTCGCTGCATTTTCTCTTCCGTTAATTTTTTCAAAAATCAGCTCTGAAATTTAGTGCATATCAAAAACAACCAATTTTAAAAAAGTCCTCACCGACGAATTCTTTCTATTTGGTCTCAAAATGTGCGCCATAAAATTCTGATATTGGGTTATAAGTGTGGTTTGTGACAAATTTGAATATCTCCTGAAAAGTTTAGATAAAGAACATTTTTTGTTTTTTTCTCTCACGTTTTTGTCTTTTTCTTTGCACGGATTCACATTGGAGAAACGACCGATGTGGGTGTCACGAACGGCAACAAGATGCTTGTCAACGTGGTCTGAAAGTAAACAGCTTGTTCATGACACGTGACAAGCTATCAAAATGGATACAAGTTCAAAAATGCAAGCTATTTGGCACCGGCCGTGACTGGCAAAAATTCGCTGCAACCTGTCACTTGATGCATCACACGAGGTGAGCAACTAGCAACAACAACAACACACACAATACAAGCAGTCAACACACACGTTATGGCTCCAGCACAACACGTTTTATGTAAACGGCAGAACACACATGCGCACGCGCAATTACATTTATGTAACACATTAAGGCAAGCCAGCGGCTGGATCGCGTAGCGCAATCGGTTAGGCGTAGCATTGAACATGCGTGCGTGTGTCTGTCGCACAGGTTCAAACCCTGTAGCGTG
Source organism: Rhynchonema sp. JSB1_4 (assembly GCA_030248065.1). Taxonomy (NCBI): domain Eukaryota; kingdom Metazoa; phylum Nematoda; class Chromadorea; order Monhysterida; family Xyalidae; genus Rhynchonema; species Rhynchonema sp. JSB1_4. The sequence goes on from JASAMV010005256.1 coordinate 3,371, forward strand.
TCTTTGTTTTGCGTCGCGGGTTTTGGGTGAACGTTTTACCATTATTAGTTTTTATTTCGTAACCGGATGCAATGCAAAAACATTTAGAAATAGGCAACAGTTGAAACAAACGAATAGCCATTCACAGATTTGCTGCATTTTCCTAACAAACGGTTGCCTTGATAAGCACATAAATTGAAAGCACTCTCGTGGTATTTACAGTTAAGAAACACATATGTAGGTTTCAGCAGCATACACATCAGAACTCATATTTGGGAAACACATGCATCAATTTTTACATATTCCGTCATTCAATTGAACTGCGCACCACGACAAAACAAGAAAGAAAATAAAACGACGAAATTTTTTTGCTTCATACTAACATAAATTGCCGACAATATTCAAATTTGTCACAAACCACATTCATACGCCAATACCAGAATTTTATGGCGCACATTTTGAGGCCCAATAGAAAGAATTCGTCGGTGAGGACTTTTTTAAAATTGGGTGTTTCTGAGATGCACTCGTTTTTTTGACATTTTTTAAAAAAAATGCAATGGAAGAGAAAACATCCAATATCGTGCAACTATTTTTGCGCAGCTGAAAAGCGGACAAAAAACTGCTATATGTGTGCAAATTTCAGCGCCCAATGTTGTTTATCGGCTGAGATCCAATTGGATTGACATTTATTTTTTCATCATTTTTCATTTTTAAAATTTCCCAAAAAATGCAAACCGAGCACCTTTAAATTGAAATTACTGAAAGTATACTTACATTTGGAACGCCAAACTTGGAGAGCATTCCTAAATATGTTGTGGCATTGATTTCCAATCAAAAAAACCATATCCAAAATTTCAGTTTTGTGAACCGTACTTTGCGATTCTTACCACCCCACGTTCTTAATTAAAAATATTTAAAAAAAATTTTTTCAAGCTCAGATTTTGCTTTTTTTAATAAAAAAAGTTGCCCGAAATGGGCTGAAATGTCCAAAAATGGCCTTTTTCAAGGCATGGCACCTTTTTTTCTGCGGACGTGACAATTTTTCCAAAATCGCGCCTCCGCGGCACCCTATTGTCCCCAAATCAGTACTGGGATGCGCGGGGCTGGTCTTTTATAGTGATGTGGCACCGATAATGCACTACTGCATGCTACTACACATGTACATACTGGTCGGGACCCGTGCCTACGGCCCGGCTACAGCGCCGCGCACTTGCTGCGCATTGCTAAAAGTGCTATTTTTATGATTTCACCTTCTTACTGGGATGCGAGCATTCGAGCGCGACCAAGATTACATGGTCCAGATCGGCCGAGTCTGGAACAAAGATGATACTGGACCAGCTCAGTTTTATTGAAAAACAAAGGAACCTCGCTCTCTGGCCGTGAAACATAGAGAAAAACGGTCGGTATACACGAAAACAAAAGAAACATTTCCTTGTGCATTCCGACCACTGCGTGACGTCTCTGTCAGCTGGCTAAACATCAAATACAATGGGAAATGTTTCTTTGTTTTCGTATATGAACGACCGTTTTTCTAAGCGTTTCACGGCCAGAGAGTGATTCTTCCGATTTTCAATTAAATTGCAGCGGCTGAAAATTATTTTTGTCCCTCAGTTCCTGACTCGGTCGATTAAATCGTTTCAATCTCGCCTCGCTGATCCAATTAATTTAAACTTGGTGGGGTTCTGATCGCTCGCATCCCCGCTACGAGATAAAATTATAAAACAGCACTTTAAGCAGTCATCTTTAGGGCGGACTTAGGTTTCCGGCTCCGATTTCCGGATGAATTTTACCGACGGAACTAACATTAATCCAGACTTCAGTTCACTGTGTTTTCAAGGCAAAACCTTTCCGAGTTACGCTTTTTTTGAAATTTCATCCGGAAACTGGAATTCGGAACTATTTCCGGAAAACGTAGATTGTGTTCCGCATCTGGAACTTGATCAAATCTTTTGCATGTAAATATTTCCGGATTCCGTGTTCAACCTATGTCCGCCCAGGGCGGACTTAGGTTAAGCACGGAAACCGGAACACGGAAATAATTCCCATCCAAAATTATTTCACTCATTCCGTGTTCCGTGATTTTTTTATTTTCACGGAACAAGGAAATATTTCCTCGGACATTATTGCTGTTCGCGTCAACATCAACACACAAACTTCTGACTTCAGCTTGCTGGCTTTTGTCATCATCACTCGAAAAGCACCGTTTGCATGCCTGTGTTAATTCCATGTTCCGTGCCACGGAAATATTTCCGTGTTTCGTGACTTTGAATCATTTTTCACGGAACACAGAACACGGAAATATTTCCGTGTTCAACCTAAGTCCGCCCTAAAACCGGGTTTGACCGTTTTCAATGAAACTTGGGTTGTTAACTTGGTGTTGTCCAAAACATTTTGTCGGCCAGGACACAAACTGGTCGCAACGTTTGGCAACATAACGGATTTGGTTTCAAACCTGGCGAAGTTAGGTGGATTGTCATCGAGATATGAACGGCGGTTTATGAAAGACGATGTCTTCGTTGTCACTTTCATTGCAACGGCGTTACTTGTCCCGACGTTGATGCTATCTGCGGTGGCAACGAGGAGCACGCATTCTGGGTTGTTTTCTGAACAAGGCTACACCATGATGTTAGAATCAAGAGAGGAATGTAGATTGATCAGCTCTCTTTGTGCGCACGTCCCATCTAACTACCAAAAATTTTTAAATCTCATTTGAGCACCGTGCTCACATTGCGGTTAGCAAAAAAAAACGACCGCGTTTTTATTTTAAACGATGGCGTCCGGGACGTATCTCGGTTTGCGCACGCTGATTTTCAATGATTTTGTCCCATATTTTTCATAAAAGTTAGCCAGTTTTTTAATGCTCGAGATACCGTGTTATTTCCAATGGAAGCCCAGCGGTTCCATTTTTGGAGAAAGATCTGCCCCATTCAATGTGAGACCCTCCCAACACGCACGTGTCACAAATGTTTGGTGCATGTCTTGGGCCTCTGGGCGGTTTTTGAAAAAAAAGATTTATTTATAAAACGTTTTTTGCATTAAAAAGGGATTTTTGAAAGGAAGAGTTTTTTCCCAAATCTCACCAATGTGAATATCACAGCGTCCAAGTGTAATCAGCATGGTTATAAAGAGGCAAAAACGAAGATGATGTTTGGAATACATTGTCCGTATTGATGTTTACACAGCGTGAAATAAAATTTGGTACTGCCCATACTACTAAAATAGGAATGAGTCTGTCTATCCACAACTTTTTCAGCAATTAAATGTTGCTGTGCGTGGCAAGTACGCATACTGTATTCATTTTGTACTGGGTGAAAAACCACGACGTGGACACTTTCATGGTGCAGTGGCTTTGGCGAAAGTCGCATGGTATTGTGCAGTGGCGGATCCAGCTTTTGGCCAAGGGAGGGGCCAAATCCAAAAAGTCATTTTTATCCAGTGTTTGTTCCATTTTTGATAGGTCATTTTTTATCCAGTGCTTGTTTGGAATTCCGCGTTTTTTAGGGCGGCGGCCTTAGGTTAAATCCGGAAACCGGAATCCGGAAATATTTCCGGAAAACGCATTATTTTTGCATGTCAGTTTTTGCGTTTTCCGGACATATTTCCGGAGTCTGGAAATGTTTTGTATTTTTGCATGCAAATTATTTCCGGTTTCCGGATTCCGGATTTAACCTAAGTTCGCCCTTACAGAAATATTAGACAAGATGTGACAATGTGCGCGAAGCGCGCGACATTTTGGCACTTTTTGCGCTCGCGAAAGCCAAATTTCATTGAAAATTGGTGTTTTTGACGCGCGAAGCGCGCGATTTTGGACTTTTGAAGTGTATGAGAGTGAAAATCCAGTGATTTAAGGGTCCTTCTTCCTTCCGAAACGGTGCCCTCCTTCAGGGGACAAATTGACAAAGGGGCGCATGGCCCTTGTGGCCCCCCTGGATCCGCCCTTGGTATTGGTCGCACAATGACTTTATAAGAATTGGTCAAATTTTTTTCCTGAATCGCAAAGCAGGCTAGTGACGCGGCAATGACGTTGCGTTGCGCGATCACACACAAAACACGTAGTAAAGAGAATGTTTCAGACCTGCGGCAACGTGGTTGATCTGCTAGATTATTTTCAGCTGAAAATGTTTTGTGAGAATCACAAATAGCACAGTGGTTAAGAGTGACTGAACGTGAAAATCAGGACTGATTTTGATGAATTCTTATATGGTCATTGTGCGACCAATACCAACAAGATTCAATTTAGCAATCAATATCATGCTCCGCGACCCCACCACGCATCATACAGTATGAACCCCGTGCCCTCAAGGCACACCCGCATATACAACATCATGCTGTTTAGCAAGCACGATTGGCAACACTGACTGACCGTGCTTAGGCTGTTCATAACTGTGGATAGCGCAGAAGAATGGGATCTTGAAGGGTCCCCGCCTGTATAAGCGACCTTAAAGGCGGACTCAGGTTGAACCCGGAATCCGAAAAAAACATGTAAAAACATGTACACGCATGTAGAAACTTTGATCCATTTCCGGATGCGGAACACCATCTGCCTTTTCCGAAATAGTTTCGAGTTCCGTTTTCCGGATGAAACTAGACGGGACCCGTGCATACGGCCCGGCTACAGCGCCGCCCCCGTGCCGTGCCCCCACCGCGGACCCGTTAGCATACCCAAAGCTAACCGTGAAAATTTGACCCGTCCGAGGGAGGGGCCACACACCTACAGTATACAAACATACGTCTTCCTGTTTTAGTTGTATAGATTTGAGAAATACGGAACTCGGAAATGTTTTGCATTCTTTTGAAAACACAGTGAACTGAAATCTGACTAAATGTTAATTCCGTCTTCTGTAAAATTCTATGTCATATTTTCCTATTTTAATAACAATGTATAGTCTGTTGATTAAATATCGACATAATGTTGTAACCCCATGCAGGCAAATTTGGAGCGGGTCAGGTAAACACAAATGTTTCACCCTTGTCAACTCAGGCTGTTGGATGAGTTAAACATCAGTCGTTTCGGTTGGATGGCAGACCACGTGGTTTTACGTCATACAGAACCACTAATGTTGAATGCCAGCAGCCTGTGTTGGCAAGGGTGAAACATTTGTGTTTACCTAACCCGCTCCAAATTTGCCTGCATGGGGTTACAACACTATGTCGAAATTTAATCAACAGACTATACCTTTGTGATATACATTTATGAATGTATGTTTGGCACGCCAGACAGTAAAGGTATGATTGTTGCTAGAGTTCGAAGTTTTGTTACGGTGGTGATGTGTGTATAATTTTATTTATTTCTGTACCCCAAAAGCCCCAATAATAAACCCAAAGCCTCACGACATTCACTAAGGCTGCATTCACAATGCAAGCGCGTTAGCGCGTTAGCGCGTTAGCGTGCGAGCAACTTTTCTCGCACGCTAACGCGCAGATGCGCAACGCGCTTTGAGGCAAACAGTTTCGGCTGCTGTGATATTAGCAGCAAGCAAACGTTGCGCAGCACATTGTTCATCTACTTATGTGTTGTGCATCCTCTTTGGTGATGTAATTGTGATGCATGACACGACAAGGAGACTGTATTGCACGCATGGATTGTTCATGTCGTGACAAGCTAGATTTTACATTTGAGGATAATGTTCTTTTGGAATCAAAATAAGTTTGAATGAATCTTGAAAGCGATTGGGTGCCGTTTTCAAAACAAAGAAATAAAAAAATTCGGCATTTGCCAACACCCAGACCAACGGGCATTGTGAATGCAAACGCGTTTTGCTGATTAGCGCGTTAGCGCATTAGCGTGTCACTGATAAGCGCGCACGCTAAGGGCGCGTATAGATTGAAATGGAAATATTTCTGGAGCAACAATTTTTTATTCTATGTCCGAAAGCCAGAAATATCTCCAGCTCAATCTATACGCAAAACTGGAGATATTTCTGGAGCCATGTTTTTTATTCTATGTCACAGATCCAGAATTATCTCCAGCTCAATCTATACGCAAAACTGGAGATATTTCTGGAGCAGTTCGAAACATTTATGCGCCCACCTTATTCAAGAAAAATGTGGTGTGACTGCATGCAACATTTTCTTTGATTACAGGGTGTGCCAAATTATATCATGGATTATTGTTTGTGCAGCAACAGTTGAATGATGATAAAACGCAAAGTACACCGAAGATCAGCCTTAGATTTTTTAAAGATATATTTGTCAAGCTATATTCGCTATTTTGTAAATATGCTTTCACATGCCCGAGAATTCTAAACGATGCCCCTAATCTGGTGCGTTATCAGAATTGAGCTTCCGACGTCGGTATGTACTTTGTTTTGTTTTTGTGGTATGCAAGCGATCTCGTTGTTAGAATTTTCATTGTGTCACTTTGTGCACATTTAAAAACCATTGGTTCAGTACAGGGTGCTCAACTGAAATTTTCAGGTGCAAATTTTTCTTTAAAAAACGCGTTCTCGGGCATGTGAAAACATGTTTGCAAAATAGTAAGTTTAGCTTGGCAAACTTTAAAAAATCCAAAGCTGATGTTGGGTGTACATTGCGTTTTATCACCATCAAACTGTTGCTGCACAAATAATAGTTCATGTTATAATTTAGCACACCCTGTAATCAAAGCAAATGTTGCATGCACTCATACCACGGTTTTTCTTGAATAACTTGGACACATAAATGTTACGAACTGCTCCAGAAATATTTCCAGTTTTGCGTATAGATTGAGCTGGAGATATTTCTGGATCTGTGACATAGAAGAAAAAATTGTTGCTCCAGAAATATTTCCAGGTTGTGTATAGATTGAGGTGGAGATATTTCTGGTTTTCGGACATAGAATAAAAAACTGTTGCTCCAGAAATATTTCCAGTTCAATCTATACGCGCCCTAGCGCGCTTTTTCAATTTTCCATTGTGAATGCAAAAGCCTGCGAAAAAAGCGTGCACGCTAATCAGCAACACGCTAACGCGCTGCATTGTGAATGCGGCCTAACACTTTATCTCCAACAGCCACGTAAAACTGCTAACTCACAACCAGGGTTGGGCAAAAAAAACGACGGCGTTTTTTTTTTTCAGAATAAAGGACGACCAATTTTTACTTTATCGAGATACGTACCTCGATATACGGAGTTTGACCTTCAATGATGACCGCGGCCAAAGTTGGTCCCTGATGCATCGATTACTGCTCAAAATCTTGCGTGTCAGATCGACATTGTACACTCCGATTTAGCACCAGACCTGCATATACATAGTTAGAACTGTAATTAAAAAAGTTTTTCAACCCTGCGCGATAGGATTCAGGTCGCCCGTTATAAACAAGGTTCGGGATGCTGGAAGTCAGGTCTCCGGATTGCAATCGGGAGTCTCGATTTATTGTTAAACTCTCGGGACAGCAACTCGTGGATGTCATTCGTCTCCTTGTTAGACTTTTAGGTTTTTATTACGCTTGTTACGAGAAGTTCGTTACTCTACATTACTTCGTCGTGATACATTTTCTAAAGACATTGCTTGATGCATGATATATTTAGTTCAACTTTGAATGGTCGTGCATAGCCCACACTAGGTTATGTTAACGCGCCCACACAGATAGAGCAGCGAGCGCGCATACCGAAACATGAGGAATATTTTAAGGTCGGTAGTGGCACGGGTTCCGGAAGTATCTGTGCGAGCAGCAAATATCATGGCAGATAAAGTTATTTTGCAGTCGTTTTTTAAAGTTATATTATCACGGAAGAAATACTGTGATTACTCATGAATTCACTCTGCTTCTTTGGACTTTTTCTCAGGCCGGACATTCCTTTCTGTTGCAAATTCGGATTTCTTCGGCAGGACATGCTGCTTGTGTCAGTGGAGTTTTTGCTTGCGTGACCTGTGAATGCCTCAAAAAATTTCACTTCACTCTGTTGAATTCGATGGGCCGTGCTGATTTCTTGCTTTTTTCAAGGATATCCAGCTGAACCTTGCGAGATGGCGAAGTGAAGCCAAGAGGCAAATGCCGCTTTTACCGGTTTTTAACATTCTCGAGGGCGGCATATGTGACACATGGTCTATATTTGTCAAAGGCTTGACTGATATAACCTAAGCACCTCAACTTTGATACGGGTGCCGTTCCATGGAAATCGCCTGAAGAAGTTAGCTGGAATGGTATCGGGGAACCCTCCACTGTAGTGATGGATTTCACTGATATTTTCAAGCTTAGTAAAACCCACACCGATCTCAGTCTCCCATTTGATTTCGGAGGCTATGCTTGCGCATGGTACGTAAATCATTTAAGCTGGACTCACACGTGTTCGCGTATAACGGGCGATGCCGCATGTGGATGGGCACGGCGACCAGCTGCTCCATTGAGTGGCCGTCACGCACTCTTCAGCATGCTCTCCTTGACAACTTGGTGGGGGTGTCGTGGAGGTCGCCTGCATTGTATAGCAGAACTACAGTTTCCTTACTGTTCGACCATAGCTTCCTTTTCTTCGCCATCGGTGACTTGTGCATTTTTTTCTAAATTAGTACATACGTGGGCATCTCGTGGCCTCAAAGTATAGTCCGTCCACCAGCTCATGGCACTTTGTGTTGCTGCTGGCTGGTTTGGTCCCTTCCTCCACGTTCTAATGAAAGAGAAATTGAGTGTGAGCGATTTTGCAAAAAAACTAAAAAAATGATAAAATGTGTCGAAAACGATTGAATTCGATCAAATTTAAAATTAAATTAAATTAAAATCTATAAAACACGTAGATTTCATAAAAACAGCAATTTAGGAGCAAAAATGTTTTTTTCGGAAACTCAATTTCTCTTTCATTAGAACGTGGAGGAAGGGAACAAGTCGGCCAGCAGCAACACAAAGTGCCATGAGCTGGTGGACGGACTATACACAGTAAATTTCCATTCTCATCTTTAGTTGTCTTTAATCAGTCATCTAAACACTTTAGTTGCCGCGACTATGTGACGCTGGTGTGGATTGTGTATAAAAACGAATAAAAATGAAATGAACGAGAACTGGAGAGCATCAAGTCCACCATGAAACTTTATGTGCACTACATATACTGATTGTGCCGTCACCTTGAAGACGCGTGTCCTCGTGCCATTGCCGCACGATTCCGAGCACTGCGACCACTCTTGCCATTCGCCTGCTGTGCCACACTCCTCGAACTCTTCAGCAGGACAACTCTCCGGGTTCGGCTGCTCCGCCCGCTGGAAAGATAATGCTGCTGGGTTCTCGCTAACAGCAGACCATTGCGGGAAAGGCGAACGACTTTTTGCAATAGTTTGTGTAGTTTAATTGGTGTTTGACTCACGCGTGTTCGCGTCTTCATTCCAGCTCCGCACGTGACGTTGCACGACGACCACTCTCCCCAGTCGCCGATGCTGTTGCATTTCACGGTCTCGGATGCTTGGCAGCGAACAAGATGGGCTTTCTGCATACCGATCAAGAATCGCACTTATTTGGGTCACCGTCTCTTCTGTGATGCAGCCGAATCTTTTTTTACCATGAAACTTACGCGCGAGCGCGTCTTTGTCCCTTCACCACAGGCATTTGAGCACGACGCCCATTTTCCCCAGGCGTCAGCAGTTTTACAGTTCTTTGTCTCCTGTGATTTGCAGCCGTTGCCACCGGCAAACACCTGTGTCAGCTCCTTTTGTCGACACGGAGTTTGATTAAAGAACTCGGATTGTATCTACTTTGATCATATGTACGTCACTTTTTCAACTTGTCATTGTGCAACGCCACAGCTCTTTGATTCAGCATATAGTTACCGCAGTTTTCCACTTAAAGCCCCCCGTATAGAGCCCTCGGGGGCGCTAAGTGTTAAAGTTTCCACTTAAATCCGCCGGGACTCTAATTGCATTTATTTTTTATGGATTATCGATTTTTCATCCGAGAAAATAACTTGCCAAAATATAGCTCAAATTTGTGCATGAAGGACTAAAATATTGCACATTTCTGTTGTTTTTTCGATGTTTTGCAACGTTTAGATGAAGCTCCTCACAATCAGTTTGAAATGTGGCATCGGACAGCACTGTCGTGTCCATATTGACAATGCTGAAAACATCCAGTTTTCCATTTAAAGCCATGAGGGCCGTAAGTGGATACGTCTCCGGCTAAAGCTCCGGTGCTCTTATTGGATTTTTTAGCTTTGCATGCACTTTGTTTGTGTTCGCAAATTTCTAGTATAAAAATAGACCGAAACAGAAGCGCAAAGAATTAGTCATTCGAAGTCCTTGGCGCAAATTTCTTGGCTTGGTTGCTGGAACACCAGTACAATCGCATACCCAACCTTGCGAGTACGCGTCATTTTCCCATCCTCCCCACACGCGCCTTCGCATTCGCCGTAATCTCCCCACTCAAGGAAGATACAGTGCTTCACTGGAAAGCTCGTGGGTCCCGTGTTGCTCACCCAGCTGCATTGAACAGTATACTTGAGACATGCTCACAACTCACAAGGCACAGAATCGTTGAAGCTCTGCTGAAGTCGACTCACCCATCGAGAGTACCGAACTGAACTTTTCTGTCCTCATCCTCCCACACATGGAGAAGGTCGATCTGCCACGAATCCCACTTCTTCGGGCCTTTCCTTTGCAACGTCATGTGCGTGATCGTGCCGACATCTTTGAAACTTCCACCCAATCGGAACGTGTTGAGGGCACCTCTGAGACACAATGATGGCACAGAAATTTACTGTAAACCTGGGTGACAGTTGACATTCGTGATTGAAGCCTGTGTCCTGCTAACTGTGATGGCCGCCAAAAGTCGACAGGCTCTCATCTTAGTGCGACCGTGTAGGTTAAATCCGGAATCCGGAAACCGGAAATAATGTGCATAAAAAAATTCAAAACATTTCCGGAAAACGCATTATTAAATTTCTACGTTTTCCGGGAATATTTCTGGATTCTGGTTTCCGGATTCAACTCAAGTCCGCCCTAACGTGCTTGTGAACAACTATTGACAGTGTGTGCGCAATGGACCAAAAACCTGAGCGGACCAAACCGGTTGAAGTTGTTGTATCCGAAGATGGGTATCCATCCGGTGCATCCATCGATCGGTTTGCATTTGTCGTGCGTCAGCTCCGTTTCACCGATGCATCCTTTTGTGCCGCAGACGTTGGCGTAGATGTCGGCATCCGTGCCGTCTCCGATCGTTTTGTGGGTGCGCACTTGGACGTAAATGTAACCTGAAGGCAGTGGTGTCATCAGATGGGTTCCTCCGTTATGAGCCCCGTAAAATTTTTTTCCTGCGGCTGCCAATGAGCTCTCCTGAGGTATCGTCATCAAGTTTATATTGGTCGCACAATGACCATATGAGAATCCATCCAAAACCATATTGATTTTCAGGATTCCAAGGATGAGCCGCGCTTAACCACTGGGCTAATTGTATTTCTTACAAAGTCTTTGCGTGTTAACGTATTTCTTTGCGTGTTAACGCAAACAGCAACTGAGATGTTTGACTAAAAGCCTGAATTTACTTGGAGAAATTCAAAATTCAAAAAAAAGATAAACGCGGAATGCGGAATGCAGAAATTCGCCATTCCCCATTTATCTAATCGCAGCCCAACTGCATACTTTATGTGCGATTACACGTTGCCGCGCAGTATCAATCTGAATTTTCTGGCTTGTCAATTCACGATAATTTTTGGATGGATTCTCATTAGTCATTATGCGCCCAATACCCAGGTACAGCACAAAACGCATTATATAAATATGCCGTGACAGCAAAAGCATAAAAATGGATAAGTATACTGTAGTCATATTGGAGCCCTCGGTTTTATGTAACAGAAGATACACAAACACCAAAGAATTGCATCCTAGGCCATTTTTCTCATACATTCTTAGAGCATTCCGAAAATTTTGCGGGAAAAATTTTGAAACGCCTCTTCAATTTGAAACTTTTGGACCAAGACCCCCGAGCCTGTATGTGAAAATTCTGATTTTTTAGGTGTCTACGCGAAGCTTCCCGAACTTTGAGGTATCTACGTTTGAAGCATTTCATAATCGAATGCAAAAGCTGTTCAGGAAACTTTGGATGTTCAATCTTCTTGCGCATGTTGTGAAATGAAACCAACCTTCTGCCAACAGGGCACCGATGAGCAGGAGCGCAGAGAAGCGAATGAATCCTTGGGGCCTGGTCATGATTGATGACTTTGTCGAAAATCGAATCTGATGAATGCGCAAAAGCGATGAATTCAAATGAAGCCAATTGCGCTGATCAAGTTGAAAAATTTATGTGTAGTGACTTACGGTGACGCTACGCGTCGTGTCGTGGTTTTCCCCATTGTACTGTAGCTGTGAATACAGTAGTACGACAATGCCACATAGGTCGCGTTGCAGTACGTGACCAGTTGATCTCAAGATTCACGTCACATGAAACAGTTTCAATGACTGGGTTGCCTTGAGGGCTGCATTGAAGCAAAAAAATACCAATGTTATTGGTCAGACGGTAAGGTGCTTTGAGGGCACGCCTTTGCGCAAGACCAGTGACACGTTGCTGTTTCGGCCCGTAACGCCTGACAGCTTAGGTGATCCGGGCCAGTCGTCAGAGACGAAATCACCGGGTGTACAGTTTGTTTGGATGAAACAGTATGTTAGGAATATACACAGTAAGCTACGGTAACGCTGCGTGTCGTGTCATTGAATGACACATGTTTTCCCCCTTTGTGCAGTAGGTATTGTGACATTTTTGCGCAGGCTAATGTTGTGACCAGGCAGCATGTGAGCTTAGAACACTCACATGACTGATAACAGCTTGTGAACGCCTATAATGCGTGATCTTACGTTGCATGTTCAGTTGCAATGCAGTTCGGACTCGTGTATTTTGTGTGAATACGTAAACGAAGCCATCTTTCGTCGCGACAGTAAGTGTGCCAGCTGACCTCAATGTTTGCGTCATGGGAAACTGTTTGTTGAGAATACCGAACTACCCACGCGTAGTGGGTTGGGTTACGACAGCGCTGCGTGCCATGCTGTGAAATGACACACGTTTTTAATGACTGAAATGAACACGAATGCAAAGATTTGTTGTGTCGCACAGCCCACACCATGTTTGAGATGGCAATCTGCATTTTATTTAATCGAGAGCAGATAATCGCGGAGAGCGCAAAGAAATAGCTACGGTATGATTTTCATCACAAAAATAATGCAACACGTAACGAGTTTTTTATGCTAATGTCACAAATCTTTTGTTCAAATTCAGGTTTTAGTTTCGAAATGATGCCTGGGGTAGCTTGCTGAAAAACTCGTTATAGTATTGATGAATATTGTTGCCTCTTCAGGCGATTTCAGTAGTCATCAGTAGTTCACGTAAGAATATTCAGAATGTTTAGAATATTTACAGAATCAGAATATTTACACAATCACGTTTCATTTACTATGTTATTATTTCAATATGTCATTGCAGCGTATTTTGAGCGCTCGAATACTAGAGGGAGCGCTGGCACATTGTATTTCAATTTCATTCACTGTTCTTCGTAGTGCTTCACTGGGAAGCTCGTTGGACCCGTGTTGCTCACCCACCTACATTGAACAATGTTTGAGGCACGTTCGACACAAAATCAAGTCCACTCACCCATCGAGAATATCGAAGTCAAGTTTTTTGGCCTCATTCTCCCACGCGCCGAGCTCGGCAATCTTCCACGAATCCCACGACTTTCCCTTGCAACCTTTCCTTTGCAACGTCATATGCGTGATGGTGCCAATTCCTTCGAAACTTCCACCCAGTCGGAACGTATTGAGAGCACCTCTGAAACGCGTACAGAATCTTGATACCAGCTGGGATAGATATATGACATGCACGGTGCTAGATTATAATCACTGCTGTGCCGTCTATACAGTATATACCGTATATTTTCTCTGATTGAAACAAAACCCACGAATTGAAGCCCCGTTTCATGGAAGCCCACCCTCAGACATATCAGAAGAAATACAAACCCACTGCAGTTGAAGCCTATAGTCTTTCCGCTTTATCATAGCCCAGCTGCACCATACAGAAAGTGTTTCATCGCCTTGAAAACATAGCAGTCATCATCGTGCACTATAACCAACAGGTTGACAACGTGGCTCGAAAACGGCCTGTTATATGACGGCTGCTGTTTCGATGAAACCTTTGCTGTATATTTTGTGTGGACCGAGAATAAAATGAAAGACTATAGCATCAGCCCATCTAATGGAGGTCTAATAATGAAACGCAAGTTACGCAGAAGGTGCACAACAGAGGTGCTGTTTCAATGTTGTTGGTCGTACTTTTCGTGATTTCATCCGGTCAATCATTAAAATTTCAAAAATGTCGATGACTGTATAGTTTGTCATGCTCGGCAAAATCGAGCCCTAATTCTAATAGAAGAACACTTTCATAAAAATTATGAAAAATTTGAAACAGAAAGCGGAAGAAAGAAAGAAAAAAAAATCACCTGGAAGAAAGCGGTCCTAAGGGCGCACTAGGTTGAACACGGAAACCGGAACACGGAAATATTTCCGTATTCCGTGTTCCGTGAATATTTTTGAGAATCACGGACCACGGAAACATTTCCGTGCCACGGAGCAGAAATGATTCGGGCACGTAAACGGTGCTTTTGCGGTGGTGATGACAAAAGCCAACGTGTTGACGCAAACAGCAACTACTGACACGGAAATATTTCCGTGTTCCGTGAATATTTTTGACAATCACGGAACACGGAAATATTTCCGTGCCACGGAGCAGAAATGATTCAGGCACGTAAACGGTGCTTTTGCGGTGGTGATGACAAAAACCAACGAGTTGATGCAAACAGCAACTACTGACACCGAAATATTTCCGTGTTCCGCGAATACAAAAATCACGGAACACGGAAACTGGAAATATATCCGTGACACGGAAATATTTCCCCGCACGGAAATCCATGAAACTGTTTTGAATGTAAATTATTTCCGTGTTCCGATTTCCGTGTTCAACCTAAGTCCGCCCTAAGGCCAAGAAAATAGGGCACACGCACATGCGCGTCTCAAGACGTCATTGCTGATCTAGAGCAGAGGGTTTCCGAAACCCCCACCCCCAGCTACTGACGGCGTGTGTGCAGCGGACCAAACCGGTTGATGTTGTTGTATCCAAAGTCTGTCCTATCAGTGCACCCATCGATCGGTTTGCATTTGTCGATCGACAGCTCCGTTTCACCGATGCATCCTTTCGTGCCGCAGACGTTGGCGTAGATGTCGGCATCCGTGCCGTCTCCGATCATTTTGTGGGTGAGCACTCGGACGTAGACGGAACCTGTAACCCATCGGTGATGTCCACACGGCAATGGGAAATCGGTCCAGAGTATGGGCTACAGTTGAAAATTTTGGCCTGGGGACAATGACTCCAAAAATTGTGAAAAACATACTGGTATATTTCTTGTCAAAAAGACCAAAAATAGATTGCTAACACAAGATTTTCCCCAAGTACCGCTTTGCCGATACCGACATTTCCACAGAACATATTGTGAGGCAGATTTGAAGTCCCCTTACTGGGAAAAATTCTTGATTTTTTTACTGCAAAAAGAATGTTTAGGCTGCGTCGACGGGGAACATCCTGGGATACCTATGGATAGGATTTTTTCGCTTCCAAACGACTTCTGAAAAGCGATGAGTTCAAATGAAAGGGTTTGCACAGAGGAAGCAGAAAAATTAAAGTACGGAGAGTTACGGTTGCGCTGCCGGTCACGTGATGGAATGACACCTGCTCTTCTCAACGTACAATGTGAGTACAGCAGCAAGACAATGCCACACAGGATGCGATGCGCCACGTGGCCTGCTGATCGCAACATACACGTCACATGAAACTTGATCAGAGAAAGCAGAACAAGCCACGCATCGTTTCACGGGTTACGGTCCGCTGCGTGTGATGATGTGGAAGCACACGTTTTTCTCACAGTGTATACTGTATACTGTAGGTGTGAATATGCAGTTATTAGCACGATAATGCCACATGGGATTTGTTGTTGCACGTGGCCTGTTGATCGCAAGATTTGCGCCATATGAAACGTGATCAGAGAAGGCAGAACAAGCCACGCATCATTTGACGGGTTACGTTCCGCTGCGTGTGATGATGTGGAATCACACGTTTTTCTCACAGTGTATACTGAATACTGTAGGTGTGAATATGCAGTTATTAGCACGATAATGCCACATGGGATTTGTTGTTGCACGTGGCCTGTTGATCGCAAGATTTGCGCCATATGAAACGTGATCAGAAAAAGCAGAACAAGCCACGCATCATTTGACGGGTTACGGTCCGCTGCGTGTGATGATGTGGAATCACACGTTTTTCTCACAGTGTATACTGTATACTGTAGGTGTGAATATATGCAATTATTAGCACGATAATACCACATGGGATTTGTTGTTGCACGTGGCCTGTTGATCGCAAGATTTGCGCCATATGAAACGTGATCAGAGAAGGCAGAACAAGCCACGCATCATTTGACGGGTTACGTTCCGCTGCGTGTGATGATGTGGAATCACACGTTTTTCTCACAGTGTATACTGAATACTGTAGGTGTGAATATGCAGTTATTAGCACGATAATGCCACATGGGATTTGTTGTTGCACGTGGCCTGTTGATCGCAAGATTTGCGCATATGAAACGTGATCAGAAAAAGCAGAACAAGCCACGCATCATTTGACGGGTTACGGTCCGCTGCGTGTGATGATGTGGAAGCACACGTTTTTCTCATAGTGTATACTGTATACTGTAGGTGTGAATATGCAGTTATTAGCACGATAATGCCACATGGGATTTGTTGTTGCACGTGGCCTGTTGATCGCAAGATTTGCGCCATATGAAACGTGATCAGAAAAAGCAGAACAAGCCACGCATCATTTGACGGGTTACGGTCCGCTGCGTGTGATGATGTGGAATCACACGTTTTTCTCACAGTGTATACTGTATACTGTAGGTGTGAATATATGCAATTATTAGCACGATAATACCACATGGGATTTGTTGTTGCACGTGGCCTGTTGATCGCAAGATTTGCGCCATATGAAACGTGATCAGAAAAAGCAGAACAAGCCACGCATCATTTGACGGGTTACGGTCCGCTGCGTGTGATGATGTGGAAGCACACGTTTTTCTCATAGTGTATACTGTATACTGTAGGTGTGAATATGCAATTATTAGCACGATAATGCCACATGGGATTTGTTGCTGCACGTGGCCTGTTGATCGCAAGATTTGCGCCATATGAAACGTGATCAGAGAAGGCAGAACAAGCCACGCATCATTTGACGGGTCACGGTCCGCTGGGTGTGATGATGTGGTATCACACGTTTTTCTCACAGTGTATACTGTATACTGTAGGTGTGAATATGCAATTATTAGCACGATAATGCCACATGGGATTTGTTGTTGCACGTGGCCTGTTGATCGCAAGATTTGCGCCATATGAAACGTGATCAGAGAAGGCAGAACAAGCCACGCATCATTTGACGGGTTACGGTCCGCTGCGTGTGATGATGTGGAAGCACACGTTTTTCTCATAGTGTATACTGTATACTGTAGGTGTGAATATGCAGTTATTAGCACGATAATGCCACATGGGATTTGTTGTTGCACGTGGCCTGTTGATCGCAAGATTTGCGCCATATGAAACGTGATCAGAGAAGGCAGAACAAGCCACGCATCATTTGACGGGTTACGGTCCGCTGCGTGTGATGATGTGGAAGCACACGTTTTTCTCATAGTGTATACTGTATACTGTAGGTGTGAATATGCAGTTATTAGCACGATAATGCCACATGGGATTTGTTGTTGCACGTGGCCTGTTGATCGCAAGATTTGCGCCATATGAAACGTGATCAGAGAAGGCAGAACAAGCCACGCATCATTTGACGGGTTACGTTCCGCTGCGTGTGATGATGTGGAATCACACGTTTTTCTCACAGTGTATACTGAATACTGTAGGTGTGAATATGCAGTTATTAGCACGATAATGCCACATGGGATTTGTTGT
This sequence comes from Rhynchonema sp. JSB1_4, assembly GCA_030248065.1. Classification (NCBI taxonomy): domain Eukaryota; kingdom Metazoa; phylum Nematoda; class Chromadorea; order Monhysterida; family Xyalidae; genus Rhynchonema; species Rhynchonema sp. JSB1_4. Next base: position 21,283 of record JASAMV010005256.1, read on the forward strand.
TGCACGTGGCCTGTTGATCGCAAGATTTGCGCCATATGAAACGTGATCAGAAAAAGCAGAACAAGCCACGCATCATTTGACGGGTTACGGTCCGCTGCGTGTGATGATGTGGAATCACACGTTTTTCTCACAGTGTATACTGTATACTGTAGGTGTGAATATATGCAATTATTAGCACGATAATACCACATGGGATTTGTTGTTGCACGTGGCCTGTTGATCGCAAGATTTGCGCCATATGAAACGTGATCAGAGAAAGAAGAACAACCCAAGCATCATTTGACGGGTTACGGTCCGCTGCGTGTGATGATGTGGAATCACACGTTTTTCTCACAGTGTATACTGTATACTGTAGGTGTGAATATGCAATTATTAGCACGATAATGCCACATGGGATTTGTTGTTGCACGTGGCCTGCTGATCGCAAGATTTGCGCCGCATGAAACGTGATAAGAGAAAGCAGAACAAGCCACGCATCATTTGACGGGTTACGGTCCGCTGCGTGTGATGATGTGGAATCACACGTTTTTCTCACAGTGTATACTGAATACTGTAGGTGTGAATATGCAGTTATTATCACGATAATGCCACATGGGATTTGTTGTTGCACGTGGCCTGTTGATCGCAAGATTTGCGCCATATGAAACGTGATCAGAGAAGGCAGAACAAGCCACGCATCATTTGACGGGTTACGGTCCGCTGCGTGTGATGATGTGGTATCACACGTTTTTCTCACAGTGTATACTGTATACTGTAGGTGTGAATATGCAATTATTAGCACGATAATGCCACATGGGATTTGTTGTTGCACGTGGCCTGTTGATCGCAAGATTTGCGCCATATGAAACGTGATCAGAGAAGGCAGAACAAGCCACGCATCATTTGACGGGTTACGGTCCGCTGCGTGTGATGATGTGGAAGCACACGTTTTTCTCATAGTGTATACTGTATACTGTAGGTGTGAATATGCAGTTATTAGCACGATAATGCCACATGGGATTTGTTGTTGCACGTGGCCTGTTGATCGCAAGATTTGCGCCATATGAAACGTGATCAGAGAAGGCAGAACAAGCCACGCATCATTTGACGGGTTACGGTCCGCTGCGTGTGATGATGTGGAATCACACGTTTTTCTCACAGTGTATACTGTATACTGTAGGTGTGAATATGCAATTATTAACACGATAATGCCACATGGGATTTGTTGCTGCACGTGGCCTGTTGATCGCAAGATTTGCGCCATATGAAACGTGATCAGAGAAGGCAGAACAAGCCACGCATCATTTGACGGGTCACGGTCCGCTGCGTGTGATGATGTGGTATCACACGTTTTTCTCACAGTGTATAATGTATACTGTAGGTGTGAATATGCAATTATTAGCACAATAATGCCACATGGGATTCGTTGTTGCACGTGGCCTGCTGATCGCAAGATTCACGCCGCATGAAACGTGATCAGAGAAAGCAGAACAAGCCACGCATCATTTGACGGGTTACGGTCCGCTGCGTGTGATGGTGTGGAATCACACGTTTTTCTCACAGTGTATAACTAGACGGGACCCGTGCCTACGGCCCGGCTACAGCGCCGCGCCCGTGCCGTGCCCCCCCCCCCCCGAAGACCCGTTAGCATACCCAAAGCTACCCGTGAAAATTGACCCGTCCGCCCTTGAGGGAGGGGGCCACAGACAGGCAGACAGACAGACATACATACATACGCCTTCCTGTTTTAGTAGTATAGATGTATACTGTAGGTGTGAATATGCAATTATTAGCACAATAATGCCACATGGGATTTGTTGTAGCATGTGGCCTGCTGATCGCAAGATTTGCGCCGCATGAAACGTGATCAGAGAAGGCAGAACAAGCCACGCATCATTTGACGGGTTACGGTCCGCTGCGTGTGATGTGGAAGCACACGTTTTTCTCACAGTGTATACTGTATACTGTAGGTGTGAATATGCAATTATTAGCACGATACTGCCACATGGGATTTGTTGTGGCATGTGGCCTGCTGATCGCAAGATTCACGCCGCATGAAACCGTGATCAGAGAAAGCAGAACAAGCCACGCATCATTTGACGGGTTACGGTCCGCTGCGTGTGATGTGGAAGCACACGTTTTTCTCACAGTGTATACTGTATACTGTAGGTGTGAATATGCAATTATTAGCACGATACTGCCACATGGGATTTGTTGTGGCATGTGGCCTGCTGATCGCAAGATTCACGCCGCATGAAACGTGATCAGAGAAAGCAGAACAAGCCACGCATCATTTGACGGGTTACGGTCCGCTGCGTGTGATGTGGAAGCACACGTTTTTCTCACAGTGTATACTGTATACTGTAGGTGTGAATATGCAATTATTAGCACAATAATGCCACATGGGATTCGTTGTTGCACGTGGCCTGCTGATCGCAAGATTTGCGCCGCATGAAACGTGATCAGAGAAAGCAGAACAAGCCACGCATCATTTGACGGGTCACGGTCCGCTGCGTGTGATGTGGAATCACACGTTTTTCTCACAGTGTATACTGTATACTGTAGGTGTGAATATGCAATTATTAGCACGATACTGCCTCATGGGATTTGTTGTGGCATGTGGCCTGCTGATCGCAAGATTCACGCCGCATGAAACGTGATCAGAGAAAGCAGAACAAGCCACGCATCATTTGACGGGTTACGGTCCGCTGCGTGTGATGGTGTGGAATCACACGTTTTTCTCACAGTGTATAACTAGACGGGACCCGTGCCTACGGCCCGGCTACAGCGCCGCGCCCGTGCCGTGCCCCCCCCCCCCCCCGAAGACCCGTTAGCATACCCAAAGCTACCCGTGAAAATTGACCCGTCCGCCCTTGAGGGAGGGGGCCACAGACAGGCAGACAGACAGACATACATACATACGCCTTCCTGTTTTAGTAGTATAGATGTATACTGTAGGTGTGAATATGCAATTATTAGCACAATAATGCCACATGGGATTTGTTGTGGCATGTGGCCTGCTGATCGCAAGATTTGCGCCGCATGAAACGTGATCAGAGAAAGCAGAACAAGCCACGCATCATTTGACGGGTTACGGTCCGCTGCGTGTGATGTGGAATCACACGTTTTTCTCACAGTGTATACTGTATACTGTAGGTGTGAATATGCAATTATTAGCACGATACTGCCACATGGGATTTGTTGTGGCATGTGGCCTGCTGATCGCAAGATTCACGCCACATGAAACCGTGATCAGATAAACAGAACAACCCAAGCATCATTTGACGGGTTACGGTCCGCTGCGTGTGATGATGTGGAAGCACACGTTTTTCTCATTTTGTGTGGCTCTCAACGTGTGTCGCGTAATGACACGTTTCACATGCTCACATTATAACACACATGGTGACTGACTGACACACACTGAGTTGCATAAAAAATAACTCCGTTAATTGCAGCAAGCAACATCAACATCGAGACTAAAATGTGCCATCAAACATTCTGGCTGCTGCTGCTGTTTGTCTGCATTCTTTCATCAAATGGAGCTGAGAATTTAATTGGCTGCGAAGTGTCGATGGACGAAATCCATTACGCCTCCGCGTCCGAATGTTCGGCGTGCGTCCACTACAAACTGCGACCAACCCGAACGTGTCAGATTGTGCATGAAGCAAGTCAGATGCGGACAGACGTACGATATACTCGGCATTGAACTGCCGTTGATCGGTGAAATTGTCAACATTCAACAGGACGAGCTGTTGTACCGCGAAATGTACTGCTGCGAAACGTCGAACGGGGGTTTCCCTGCGTTTCTGCAAAAATGCATGAGGCAACGAACTTAGAACCTTACTATACTAAGGCTTAGGCTTAGGCGCAACCCCCCCCCCCCCGGTGGCAGTGGCGAATGCTCAACCATTTTATTTTTAGTTTTAGGTTTCAGGTGTCAAACAAACTGGTATTGTCGTGATAAACTTCGCATAAAACGCGAATCTTTCGGTATCAAATAAAAGTTTTATCATTTTCCATGTTTGCTGCGGATATTCACGTCTTATTGTACGTCAAATATTCAATACGACGAAGTTACTTTCCGAATTTAATTGATTATAGGGTAAAAAATGGTGACTCAATCCCAAATAGGACAGCAAAACACACATAAACGTGGTTCTGTGCGTCACCTTCTTTTTTGGATGGATTCTCATGCAGTAATTGTGTGACCAATGCACGTTCGTGAACTAATCAAAACAATAGCGAGCAACGCGACGTCAATGCTCTATAACACCCCTATGATTGGAGGCACTGGCCACAATCAGAAACATAGTACAATGCTCAAGCTGCATCCAACAGCCATTGAAACAAAACAAAAAAATGTGGAGGAGAAGTACTTATGTATGCTCAAGACAAAGCGATAAAAATTCTGCTCAATCGTATCGATCAATCACGACCACAGTTCATTCGTGTGCATCAATGCTTCGAGCAATCGCATCACGTGAAGCAACAGTTCGTCTTCATACGGCAGTGTCACACATTGAACACCGATGGGCAGACCAACTGCGTCGTCGCCAGAATTCGCTTCGTGAATCTGCGATTCGAAAATTAGAATTTCCGCTTGAAATTGTGTTTTCGGTGTTACATTGTGTCTCCTAAGACCTTAAGGCATCTTTAAACCTGACTAAGAGAAAGCCTTAGGCTTACAAGTGCAGGTTTCTGTAGTGTGTTTATTATGTCGGTCGTGACAAGGATGTTTGAAGCGGGTTAGGCAGACGCCATGCCGAATGAATGTTTCACACCCTTGTCATAATCCAAACCTAACCACTTGATCCCACAGATCTCTATGCGGGTACTCGTTCCTGCATTTCAGCACATCCGCTTGTGTCACTCGGGTGCCTCGGATTACGCCGGCCGGAAAGTTCAAGCAGTTGAATGCAGCTGTGTAGCAGTAGCAGCCCCAGAGCTGAAAATTATCGAATTTTAAATTTTAGGGTGCGGTGTGGTTTTCGCAGTTTGCGGTACCATTTGAACATAGAGGGAATGTTTCGAAAGCAATTACCTGTGGCGAGTGTCCATGTTTGAGGGCGGCGGACGGTAGAGCTGGACAGATCAGCACATCCAAATTGGCGTCTTTCCAACTTCTGGAACGAGAATACACTGTTGGTTCTTTGCCAAAAAGTCAACAAATGCAGCGCCGCACTTCGCCACATCACGCCTGTATTTGTACATCCACATGTATGTCTGCTGCAAATGGTTGAGTGATTCGCAGAATGCTTTTTGATTCCAATCAACAAACCGTTGTCCGTACGGTAGCGATTTGATGTAGCGCACCTGGAAAAGTAGAAGTTGTGAAATTAGGCGAGCCTCACCGTCTGAGTGAGTCAGGAGAGCTATAGACAACAGAGATCGAACTTGCTATTGGTCGCACAATGACCATATAAGAATTCATCAAATCTATCCTGATTTTCACGTTCAGTCACTCTTGACTACTGTGCTATTTGTTATTCTCACAAAACATTTTCACCTGAAAATAATCCAGCAGATCAATCACGTTGGCGCAGGTCTGAAACATTCTCTTTACTACATGCTTTGTGTGCGATTGCGAAACGCAACGTCACCACCCCGTCACTTTCCCTCTTTACGATTCAGGAAAAAAATTTGACCAATTCTTATAAAGTCATTGTGCAACCAATACATTTCTGGACTAAAAATATTTCATGATGTTATAGTAAATTTCCAAATTCGCTGCCGCACAGTAAACTACGCCCCATAGTTAATGTCAGGTTCTAAACCCGAAAGTCAACTTGTGAAACATTCGGACACCCAACTCACACGCAGCTTGCCAGCCAGCCAGGCAGCTGCGCGCAATGTTTCAGAACCGCGCATGGTTAGCGTTCGGGTTTATAACTTGACATTAACTATGTGGCGTACTTTACTGTGCGGCAGCGAATTTGGAGATTTACCTTACGACTGATTAATTAAATCATTCAAAAAATTATCATTCCTATCAGACCCATTGAGTTTGATCATCCTTCAAGCCCATGCACACACCCATTTGTATCGTCCCATGAACTCATACGCGAACCGTTCGTCCGGTTCCCGGATGTCCTGGTCCAAAAACTTCTGCAGATTCGTTCCGTCGTCCATCAGCGCCGCGGTCAACACCGAGTGCTCGGCTTTGTCCATGTCCGGCATCTGTATCGACATCGACAATGACAATGACTATATGGGAATTCATCAAAAACCACCTTGATTTTCAGGCAAATCACTCTTAACCACGGCGCTATTTGCACTTCTGACAAAGAACTTTCACTGTAAATACACCAGCAGAGCAACTACGCTGCTGCAACTGTGAAACATTCCATTTACTGCATGTTTTGTGTGTGATCTGCAGATTGGCGCGCATCGCAACGTCATTTTCGGGCTTGTCAATTCAGGAAACTTTTTGGACGCATTCTCATTTATAGTAGTTGTGCGACTCAATATACGGTCGAGTTCTTTCACATCAATTTATAGGGTCCATATTCTCTTCACTACTGAATCCTTCCTGCCAAGTTTGATATCGATCAACACGCACCTTGAACGGCACGACGGTGTGTCCGTCGCTCTTCAGTGCATCCAGTGCTGTTTGTATCACTCGGCGCACGGCCGGCACCGAAGGCACGTAATCGACGCTGTCATACCAACCGATCGTCAGCTTCTTCGATTCCTTGATAATTCAGGCATCCCTATGTTTTCTCTCAAATTGACAGAAATGTTCTGTTCTCTGATCGAATGATAACAAATGTGATATGTATGCAAAAGGTTGTGTGGCACGTTTAAACGGCGGGTTTCAAATTCGCTGTAATCTTCAGTCCCTGAAATTAGTGTCGACCTTTTTGAACCTCAATCAGTGAAACCAATTGATCAGATACGAACACCCAGGGGATTGAAATGGGGCAGGTCGGGCCCGGGCGTCAGCTTGAGGGGCATTGAGGGCTGTGGAATATTGATTCCACCTGCATTCCATGTGTCACGCTAAAAGGAAAGGCGCCGGACGTGCACTGCGCTTGTGACAGGGTATCTTCTCTTCACGGCCACAGCAGCATTTTTTCCCGAAAAGATTCGAGTAGTATAACAAGTTCCGACCTCAACCGGTCTCCACATTAACGGAGGCACCACGGGATCCAGCGCGTGAATGTCATAGTTGTACACTGCGTGCAGCACATCGTGAAGGATCGCAGCGGATTGGGCCTGAAAATCAGGGTGAGGCAATTCCTTGGTCGGAAATTTGAAAAGATCAAAAAAAGATAAACTTAGAGAACAACGCACCAATATCCCGTACGTGTGCACGACGAGTGCGTGCAATTGCGTTTCGTCGTTGCCATTAAACTGAAATTTAGAGAAAATAGCGGAAATACAAAAAATACTGTACGCACTTGAGTGCCTTGAAATGCACCCCGTGCCCTCAAACCACAACCGCATATACGAAAGAAAAATATACTTTTTTACAATCCACTGAACGCACCATACTAAATCGGTGTTGCGTCGGTTTATATCCGATCACTCCGCTGTTGTGCGCTGGTATCCGACAACTGCCACCAACATCGCTACCAAGTCCGAATAGGGAACCTGTGAAGATTGCATTGTGTGTTTTGCGGTTGCCAGGTGGAGAACCATCATTTTTGCTCTTTGGCAGACCACAGAATACGGTGAACAACAGGCGGACTTTCATCCTTATCAAAAAGATACAATTTTCAACAATTCTTAAATTGTTGTGCTCTGCAACAAATAATTTGCACGAAACATAACCAAATGTCCTTGTTATCATGCCCATCGGAACAGCGTGGGTTCCTAGTTAGAGAAATCTTGAAGACCCCTCTATAGTCGGGGTCCAGCAACACGCCCGGCATAACAATTTCAAACATGCATACTCTTCTCACTAAAAATAAATAATTAGATGAGATTTTTCTAAACAAATAAAAATAAATCGCACCTCCACACGACAGAAGGGCTCCCTCGCCGCCAGATGAGCCACCCGGGATCCTGTCTTTGCTCCATCGATTATTGGACGCCCCATAGATCGGATTGGCACAAGCGGCCGTCATGAGTGTTTGCGGTACGTTGGTGCGCACCTGTTAAAAATAGAATGAGGTAGCCGGGGGATATTGAATTTGTCGATTGGGCCAGTCCGGCGTTGTTTTGGCTCCCTGCTGGGCGTACGGGAAACTTCATATCAATGAAATCGGTTTAAAAACTCGAGATTTACGTATGGAATTCTTTTCGACATCCGCGTATACCTAAGTTGCTCAATAGCCAGATGCAGCACCAAAGCCGAGTCAGATAAAGCGATCGGCTCATGCTCGGAAAACCAACTGAATTCAAAACGCTAATTTTTAGGCGTTCATTCAGAAAAATAAAAAAAGTGCCGTTAGGCGTTACCATCGGAATTGCGCCCAGATCTCGCAACACACTCAGCATCAGATTGTCTTCAGCTTTTGGATGCCCGATTTTCTGCGCATAACCCCACGTGGAATCGTAACCTGCACAAATCAGCAAGCTTATGGTTGTGTAGTACAATTAATTGTATCATAACCCCATGAGGAGGTGACCTCATAGCTCAACGCCATGAACGGGAAAAGCTGCTCAAAGTTGCGCAGGTTGCTCCAGGTTGCTCGTTGGTCATCGCAGGCTTGGAATCTTATGCTGCCTCAATTTCAAAAAGCAGAATTCCAAAACATTCGAATTCCACCAAACCCTTCGTGGCCAGTTCATCCTTGATGCTGAATGGCAGTCCAAACAAGGGCAATTTCTCTTTCTCTTCTTTCGACAGTTTATCCAGCTGTTCGGCCACCGATTCAGCCTCGGACAGAAATTGTGTGATGCAATTGGTCAGTTGATGGGCCTGAAAACCGCTACCTTTCCTACATTTTAGGGTCATATTGTGCGGCCGGATGGTGCGCCACGTCATCTTCAGTACGACGCTATTCTCACCATTAGCGCTTTGTTCGTGATAGTCGACGACCTGGTGCAGCGCTTGTTTTTGAAAGCTCTGGTGACATCGCTCTATTGAACTGACCAGTGGGCACAAGCCTACGTGTGTTAGTCCGCATATTCATAAGTAGATTTTAGCACAAGCCTAAACCTGAGCGCATGCCAGGCACGAGCTGTGTGAGTGCCAAAATACCTGCTCGCTTTATGATAACTGAAGTGCATCGAGAGAGACGTGGAAAGACACAATGAACCATTGTAGCATAATATACAGTATCCCTCCAAATCCTATGCACACTGACTCTTCCGCATTTGTAAACTACGAACCTTCACAGTTTGTTCCTGAAACGCGTGCAACACCTGCGTGGCTGTGACGCTGCCCTCACGAAGGTTCAACTTTATCGTTTCATACGACATGTCTTGTATGGCACGACGTGTGTTGGACTGAAAGGAGAACTGGAAAAATTGAAAAAATGTGTAATTCTGTTTGCCATTCCGCTTTATCTCACACAAAAACTCCTGTATTTTGGCTTTAACAAGAACTATCTGCATGCTACACTCTCTGTGGTGCCTGCTAGCACTGAAGGTCACCAGATGCACCGCAGGTTCGGCTGAGCTGAAGTCCAGAAGTGATAAAACTCCATGTTCGAAGCTTTTTGAACGTTCTATAGGACATGACTTAATAATCTTCAGATCCAAACACGTAGCAGCTTCAAGTCACTAGCAAGACCATGCAAGCCGTGTGCTGCCAGAGCACAAATCCAGCCCAAAACACTCACATCGGTTGCGGCGAATTGTTTCTTCGCCATTTCAATACTCGCATCGCGTTCCTTTCTGCGTTGTTCAATCTTTTTCCTCAATCCGGCCCTATGCAGCACACCCTTCAGGTACAACACCAGTTTGTAGGTGGCGAAACCGGCCACGGCACCGCCGAGTAAGTAAGTCAGTGGACGTGGGGTTGTGGGGGACATTTTTGGGCCTGAAAACTACAAGAAAACGTCAACTTTAATGAAAGAAAGAAATTTTTTTCAATGAATCGGATAAATCTCGCAAACGCCCGTGTGACACGACATTTTTTTGTAACGAGAAATCAGCGCCCGAACAAAGACATACAGCCGGCTCAAATATTGTTGTTTACTCCAAAAACGCAAAGGCGAACTGCAAAGTGCTGTATTTTTGCTACGTTGGTGCCACCAAAAAATTTAGTGACAATGCTGGTCCGGAAAAGCTACTGGACAGGCGCCGCTGCCTGTGTTTGAGTTAAGTTTGTGTGTTGTCTGTCCCTGCTGTGACAATTTGATAAAAACGTTGCGCTGTAGGTGTTTAACAATGTTTCCTATGTACCTTTTTGTTGTGACTTCCCACAGCCAGCCACGTCTTTTGGCATCGGCAGATGAACTGCAAGGCCACATACTGAGCAAGGGTTGATCAGACTGGACTTTTTGCACGATACACGAAATAAGAAACCTTTATCTCTCTGCTTGTTACATCGCACTTTGCTGCAAAACAACAAATAATCGAAATTGTGGGTTATACGTTTTCCTCATTGCACTGCATACATACATAGGTGTAAGTGCAGTATCACGGCAGTGCCACATGCGATGCGCTGCGGCACGTGGCTGAATGATATGAAGATTCACATCTTATGGGCGAAACAGCAGTTGACAATGTTGGTCATGTAAGTTGTAAGTAAGCCGTTGGTCATGAGTTGGGTTACGTTTTCAAATAAACATTTTTTTGTATTTTTATATTTCATGTGCTGAACCACCCAATGATTCATACAACGCAATTAAATACTATACTAGCTGCGGTAACAATCATTTAAAAAGTCTTATGTAACTGTTTAAAATGTTTAGTTGTGGAAACGTAATTCATCGCTGAAAATACAAAAAATTCTCAATTGTCTCGATAATTTCCCTGAATCTTCAATCACGACCACAGTTCATTCGTGTGCATCAATGCTTCAAGCAATCGCATCACATGAAGCAACAGTTCGTCTTCATACGGCAGCGTCACACATTGAACACCGATGGGCAGACCAACTGCGTCCTCACCAGAATTCGCTTCGTGAATCTGTTATGCAGAACGGGAATGCTGAGCATGAGTACAGTTTTTTGGTACCTGGACCTGCCGGGTCACGAGCCTTTGTGTACCACTGGTACCGAAAGTACCAATTTACAGTTGCACAGATGCCATTATACTTGACAAGCATTAGGGCTGCTTCATGTCAGTTCAGTGCGTGTTCTGAAAACATTCTGTGTTGGGCCCTCTATCCCTCATAATTGACACCTGCTTTGAAAAAAACCCAAAACCTAAAACAATAAAAAGTCGTGTTGCTCTAACCACTTGATCCCACAGATCTCTGTGCTGGTACTCGTCCCTGCATTTCTGCACATCCGCTTGTGTCACTCTGGTGCCTCGAATTACGCCGGCGGGGAAGTTGAGACAGTTGAACACGGTCGTGTGGCAGTGGGCGACCCGCAGCTGAAACGATTCGACGAAAGTGTTTCAGTGATTTGTTTTGCAACTTATTTTACGGTTAGGAAAAGACATTCTACAATGGAAATATTTCCACATTATGTGCCTACCTGTGGGGAATGACGATGTTTGAGCGCGGCGGAAGGCGTAGGTGGACAGATGAGGGCATCCAACTTGGCATATTTCCAAAGTCTGGAACAAGAATGTCAAACAATTGCAACCATTGCTTGATCAACAAATACCGTCGTACTTTGCCACATCACGTCTGTATTTGTACATCCACATGTATGTCTGTTGCAAATGGTTGAGTGATTCGCAGAACACATTTTGATTCCAATCGACAAATCGTTGTCCATATGGTAGTGATTTGATGTAGCGCACCCAAAAATAATTGTGGTATAATTTGGGGCCTGAATAATCGTTGGGCCAGCAAAGAAGTAAAGCTTGGTGGGATTTCCGGACTCGAGATATTTCAGATATGTATTGGTGATTCAATTCTGACCAGTTGAATCTTCATCATGTACAGAGTAGGTAATGCAGCGGCAAACCAGGTATGGACCTGTCAGCATCAGCATGCAGATTGGGACATAGCTTTCAAAATAAAATATCATTTGGAACAAGGGAAATCCGATCCTATTCACTTAGTCCATCATTATCCAGTCAACATTTACAGCAATCTATCAAGCTGCTGTAACACACCCATTTGTGTCGTCCCAAAAACTGGTACGAGAACAATTCGTCCGGCTCTCTGATGTCCTGATCCAAAAGTTTTGACAGCTTCGTCCCATCATCCATCAGTGCGGCGATCAACACTGCTTGCTCGGCTTTATCAATGTCGGGGATCTGCAAGCAGACTCGTAGTGTGTGTGTGTGTGTGTGTGTGTGTGTGTGTGTGTGTGTGTGTGTGTGTGTGTGTGTGTGTGTGTGTGTGTGTGTGTGTGTGTGTGTGTGTGTGTGTGTGTGTGTGTGTGTGTGTGTGTGTGTGTGTGTGTGTGTGTGTGTGTGTGTGTGTGTGTGTGTGTGTGTGTGTGTGTGTGTGTGTGTGTGTGTGTGTGTGTGTGTGTGTGTGTGTGTGTGTGTGTGTGTGTGTGTGTGTGTGTGTGTGTGTGTGTGTGTGTGTGTGTGTGTGTGTGTGTGTGTGTGTGTGTGTGTGTGTGTGTGTGTGTGTGTGTGTGTGTGTGTGTGTGTGTGTGTGTGTCACCTTGAACGGCACGACGGTGTGTCCGTCCTTCTTCAGTGCATCGCGTGCTGTTTGTATCGCTCGACGTACGGCTGGCACGGAGGGCACGAAGTCGTCGCTGTCATACCAACCGATAGTCAGTTGCTCTGATACCTTAAAAATTAGGCATCTGTACCGTTTTTTGCAAAAGAGAGTTTCCACCATTTCCTTAAAGGGGAAATTGCACATTCCTAATCGCCTTTCAAGTTTTACAAGTGTTTAGACAGCAATGTGGGCATCACAAAAATCAAATATTTTGGTACAAACTCTCAAACATATACCCAGGAGATTCTGTTTAAGACAAGCCACTGGGAATAAAATTCGGCGCGGACCGGCCGAATTTCTACCTGCGCATTCAGGCAAATTGCCTGATCAAAAAAGATGTCAAGGCGACAGAATGTTTCGCACGATTCTTGAAACTCACTAACTATAGAATTTCGCTTTTCTTTATATTTCGAATTTCGATGAATTGTTCCAGCGTGTTTGCTAAATGTTTCATGCTCTGCTTGTCACGCTGGAACAATTCGTCGAAATTCGAAATATAAAGAAAAGCGAAATTCTATAGTTAGCGAGTTTCAAGAATCGTGCGAAACATTCTGTCGCCTTGACAGCTTTTTGATCAGGCAACTTGCCTGAATGCGCAGGTGGAAATTCGGCCGGTCCGCGCCGAATTTTCTTCCCGATTGTTCCCTTTAAACTGCTTTTCCTGGGTACATGTTTGAGAGTTTGTACCAAGTGATTTGACTTTCATGATGCCCACACGACTGTCTAAACACTTGTAGAGTTTGAAAGGCGATTAGGAATGCGCAATTTCCCCTTTAACGTATTGACGTCGGCAACGGTCTATGAGCAGTCACCATAACGCAGAATTCTTACTCACATCATAAAAATTCAAAGATCATCCAATTCGAATAATTTAAATTCCCTTCCACCCGTGCCTCAACCGGTCTCCACATTAACGGAGGCACCACGGGATCCAATGCGTGAATGTCATAGTTGTACACTGCGTGCAGCACATCGTGAAGGATGGTAGCGGACTGGGCCTGAACATCCCGGTTGCACTATTTTTATTTGCACAATTTCCCAAAACTGTAAAAAATATACCAGCATTCCATACGTGTTCACAACGAGTGCTTGTGTTTGCGTTTCGTCATTGCCGTTGAACTGTAAATTCGAAAGAATTTTTTCACAAATTTACAAGAAAAATGAAAAAAATTGTAAAAGCCGCTCAGCGCACCATACTAAACCTGTACTGCGTCGGCTTGTACCCAATGACGCCACTGTTGTGCGCCGGCATGCGACAACTGCCCCCGACATCACTGCCAAGTCCGAATAGGGATCCTGCACAGCGTGGGAAAATTGTATTTTTGCTTTTTTTCAAATTTCAATCAGAAGTTTTTTCAATTCTGCTAATTTCAATCAGAATAGTCATTAGACGGGATCGCTGGAGATTAACACAGTACCATCGAACGACTAACAAATCTGGGCCAGGAAAAACAAAGCAAAGACTGTCACTGCATTTCATTATGGCGCATCGAAGCGATCCCTGGTCCATGATCCATTTGGACAATCTCTTATGTTCGATCATTACGAGCCCCAACACTCCACGGCAAGTTGCCTCGAAGCTTTGGGGCGACCAAGGTTGTTCGAGATGAGGCCAACATGGTTGTGTTCAGGAACTACGCACTAGCGGTTCCTCCGTTATCATGCCCATCAGAGTGTCGTGTTTGTTGGATCTATGTATACAATCTTTACTGAAGACACGTCTTGGATAAAAAAACAGAAAAAAGGCACCTCTACACGACAGAAGGGCTCCCTCGCCGCCAGATGAGCCACCCGGGATCCTGTCTTTGCTCCATCGATTGTTGGATGCCCCGTAGATCGGATTGGCACAAGCGGCGTTCATCAGTGTTTGGGAAACGTTGGTGCGCACCTATGTACGTATGGTCCAACCGCGAGCTCATGAGACGACTTTCTTGAAGTTGGCAGCCCATGAGCACATGGACTAATGTATGTAGGTGCTAACAGGGTTGGGCTACTCTGGAAATAAAGAGATCGACGTGTTACATACCATCGGAATTGCGCCCAGATCTCGCAACACACTCAGCATCAGATTGTCTCCAGCTTTTGGATGACCAATTTTCTGCGCATAACCCCACGTGGAATCGTAACCTGTGGAGATTACAATCATGCAAGTACCAGAGTTTACTTTTTTGGGTATGTGCACATAGGCTTGGCGATTGGGACAGGTCCAGGTAAAAAAAATCGGAGAACATTTCTATAAAGCTTACCAAACCTTTTGTGGCCAGTTCATCCTTGATGCTGAATGGCAGTCCAAACAGTGGCAATTTCTCTTTCTCTTCTTTCGACAATTTATCCAGCTGTTTGGCCACTGATTCAGCCTCGGACAGGAATTGGGTGATGCAATTGGTCAGTTGCTGGGCCTGTACATTGGGCTAATATTACAGTGGTCAACTCAAGTGGTCAAGTCACTACGTCAACTTCACGGCACCACAAAGCTGAGCGCAAAAAATAACACATGGCATTCGGGGTCAGTTGACGACTTTACAATATGCGTTGATGAAGTGATTTGACCATTGAGTGGACCACTATAATATAACCCTGTGAATTGAAGCTTTTCCATTTAGGATTTGGGTTGGGATTATTTTTTATAAGTGAATGATAAGAACCGATGATTATCGTGAGAATTTGTGGAGGCTGCGATTAGTTGTTCTCTTCAACCTCAAACCTTCACAGTTTGTTCCTGAAACGCGTGCAACACCTGCGTGGCTGTGACGCTGCCCTCACGAAGCTTCAACTTTATCGTTTCATACGACATGTCTTGTATGGCACGACGTGTGTGGGGCTGAAACGAATGCAGGTTAGGCAGAAAACTTATGCACCCTGTCATTTCGGATCACACGACACAATTGGCCTGAGCAATAATTTAACGTTACACGCTCAGTTGCTGGTCACAGTCGCTGCACTGACCATCACCTCATGCACCAGCAGGTGTGACTCCATTGAGACTCAGATTGTAAGTCATTTTTTGTTCGACCTTTTGAACGACCTCAAGAGAATCAAAGCAGCGTATAATCCCATGCGCAAGGCAAAGGGACAGCGCTGAAAAGCCGTTTGGTGGCACAAACCTAATAAGCCATAACAAAAGAGAAGTTCTCCTTTGCTGCAAGTACCGGAGTTTTCCATACAGAGCGCAAAGTGTCCTAACAGGAAAATGTTTTGTCGGCAGGTTTCTTTGACATTTGGGTAACACATTCAATAAATGTCAGCTTATGTTATCATGAAGCATTGCCCGTTGCCGTATAGCGGTTCCACGTTTGACTCGAGGGGGTTCTATATGAAAAATTTGGTATATTTGCGAAAGCAAGCCCCACCACTCACATCGGTAGCCGCGAATTGTTTCTTCGCCATTTCAATACTCGCATCGCGCTCCTTTCTGCGTTGTTCAATCTTTTTCCTCAATCCGGCCCTATGCAGCGCACCCTTCAGGTACAACACCAGTTTGTAGGTGGCGAAACCGGCCACAGCACCGCCGAGTAAACAAGTCAGTGGATGTGGGGTTGCAGATGACATTTTCTGGTCTGAAGAATTTTGTAAGTTTGAGGCAAAAGAAAACGAAAAACTTTCTTTTGGCCTCTTTACATTATAAACCGTTTATTCTGAACAAGCTGACGCGCATGATCATGGCAGTGAAAAACAAACACACAACGCCAAGCTTCTCGAGTACGCACAAAGTCGTTGTTTATTTCAGAAACCAAATAAAAAAAACATAGTGCCTGCCGTATATTTCTTTTCTTGGTTGCTCACATCAACTGATTTCTGACAACGCGCTGAGTGAGGTAAACTGGTTCAGAGCGGGAAATATTTTGCTGGAATGCAGTACTGCAGTGATATGATACCGTTGTTCGCTGTGATAAAAAGACGTTTATCGTTTTGATAAAAACTCCGTCGTGCTCATATGTTTACTGCGACCAAACCCAGACGATTTTTTGGCATTGGTTAATTACCTACCACGGCAAAGAACTATTATTGATTTATTATGGAATTATTTTTAGTCAACTTACTCAATGGTGAACAATGTGAATTCAGAACGCGAAATATCCACTTCATTGGGGATTAATTCGTTCATAAATACCGTTTATTTTTAGAAACGTGTTTAGTCTAATGTGATTCTTGCAACGCAATTAATTAAAAATACAATAAAATTCCTTAATCTTGTTCATAATTTCCTTGAATCTTCAATCACGACCACAGTTCATTTGTGTGCATCAATGCTTCGAGCAATCGCATCACATGAAGCAACAGTTCGTCTTCATACGGCAGCGTCACACATTGAACACCGATGGGCAGACCAACTGCGTCGTCACCAGAATTCGCTTCGTGAATCTGTTATGCAGAATGAGAATCCATAATGCAGGAGAGCAGTTCTTTGGTTTGGTACATACACGGTTTTATTTTTCATGTTTCACGTGGTCAGTTTATTCTGCTCCACGCTAGGCTGGAATTCACAAAAAAGAAAGTCAAGCACAACGTGAAGGAATTCAACAAGCTGAAAGCACAAAGTCAAAGTACACATTCAAGTTCAAAGTTGCCTGGTACGCGTCTACATACATAATGGGTGTGAACTTCCATAGGTTCAGCATCAGCGTCAAAGTAGTCCAGCAGTAAAAAGTCCGAGCGTAGGGCTGAGCCTAAGCCTAAGCCTTAGCTAAGTTTGCTCATCGGCGATGTGTAAGTGTTTTAGAGTGCTGTGGTCAATGTTTCACAGCATTCCCTGTTGTCCTTGCTCCTAATAACTGACAAGCTAACTTGAAAAAGAACCAAAATAATCAAAAAAAACATATTGCCCGAACCACTTGGTCCCACAGATCTCTATGCGGGTACTCGTCCCTGCACTTCAGCACATCCTCTTGTGTCACTCGGGTGCCTCGAATTATGCCGGAGGGGAAGTTCAAGCAATTGAATACAGCTGTGTAGCAGTAGCATCCCCAGAGCTGAAACAAGACAAACGGATAAATGAAAACAAAAATGGTTAGAAAATAAAAAAAAATTACTTGTTTTGCAATTTGTGTTACTGTAGGTATAGCAAACAGAGGGGTGATGGAAATATTCCCACCTGTGGTGAATGACGATGTTTGAGCGCGGCGGACGGCATAGGTGGACAGATGAGGGCATCCAACTTGGCATCTTTCCAAAGTCTGGAACAAGAATGTCAAACAATTGCAACCATTGCTTGATCAACAAATACCGTCGTACTTTGCCACATCACGCCTGTATTTGTACATCCACATGTATGTCTGCTGCAAATGGTTGAGTGATTCGCAGAATGCTTTTTGATTCCAATCGATAAATCGTTGTCCGTATGGTATGGATTTTAGGTAGCGCACCTGAAAGGGGATAGTGGTGAAATTTGGGACCGAGGTAGCATCAGGCGATAAAACTTGGTGAGTTTTCCGGGCCAAACATTATTTCGAAAATGACCAGTCAGAACCAGCACTCGGAACAGCACAAACTATAAGTTTCAAAATAAATACCATTTGGACCTGACCAAGGACAATCCCAATCTGGTTCAGTAGTGTCACAGATCATGATCCGAGTTCTACATACATCAATCTGCCAAGCCTCTGCAACACACCCATTTGTGTCGTCCCAAGAACTCGTACGAGAACTGTTCATCCGGCTCTCTGATGTCCTGATCCAAAACCTTCGACACATTTGTCCCATCATCCATCAGTGCTGTTAGCAGAACTGCATGCTTGGCTTTGTCAATGTTGGGGATCTGGAAAATCTGCTTATACAGTAAGTGACTGTGGTCAACTCAAGTTGTCATGTTATTTCGCGTTTATTTCGGGCTCATGTATTGTTGTTTGATTATTTCTGGCACTTCACAGTAAGTTTGTGGTCAGTTTTGATCAGTTTCCACTACCACGCTTGCAGTGCGATAGCCATGTGCATGAGCGCACAAAAAATAGTTTTTGGTCACGTCCTTAATGGGCGTTTCAATCGTTGAACTTCTACAATTTTCCTCAGTAACTGGCTAGTTCATCGTTAGTTCGCCTCCGGGGGTACCAGGGTCATCATCAGTGCTGCTAGTGCACCACTACATGGTCGACCACGCACCTTGAACGGCACGACGGTGTGTCCGTCGCTCTTCAGTGCATCCAGTGCTGTTTGTATCGCTCGACGCACGGCCGGCACCGAAGGCACGTAATCGACGCTGTCATACCAACCGATCGTCAGTTTCTTGGATTCCTTGAAAATTCAGGCAAATCTGGTGCAGTTTTTTTTGCAAGAAAGAGTTCTTGGCGCACCATTTCATGACGTCCGTGCATCAGACCAACGAGCATTCGTTATAACCCACTAGAGCATTGCGAATGATCTTGAACTTTGAAGTGCATCTCATTCCAATAATGTCCTCTTCCCGCTCCCCCCCCCTCCTCCACAGCGGCGCCGCCGCGGCGTCCTCCTCATCACTATCATATACACTGCGTGAAGCACATCGTGAAGGATCGTAGCAGATTGGGCCTCAAAAGGGTGTTTATAAAGTTTTTGGAAATTTTCAAAAAAAAATCCCAAACATAAAAAACACACACCAGCATCCCATAAGTGTTCACAACGAGTGCTTGTGTCTGTGTTTCGTCATTGCCATTGAACTGAAAACACTTTCTAAAATAAATGTACTGACTCCAATAGTCTGTAATATTTTCGAAAAGAATGTGAGAACGCACCATACTAAATCTGTACTGAGTTGGTTTGTACCCAATTACGCCACTGCTGTGCGCTGGGATGCGACAACTGCCACCAACATCGCTGCCAAGTCCGAATAGAGAACCTGTATCACGAAATAAAAATGCAGATTTTTGAATTTGGGGTTTGAGAATGTCTGTATTTTGCAAGAATAAAATAGGTCTCGTATTTATCTTTATAGTGTGCTATTTTTATGTGTGTGATTTGCCCCTGTCTGACCGTGAACTTCGAAATAGGCGGTGGCAGTGCCTCTGCTATCATGCCCATCGAAGTTGCGTTTTGTGGACGCACTACTTCGGACAAAAATTTCGAAAAGTTTTTTGCACGAAACAATAAACCTCCACACGACAGCAGCGCTCCCTCGCCGCCAGATGAACCTCCCGGGATCCTGTCTTTGCTCCATCGATTGTTGGATGCCCCATAGATCGGATTGGCACAAGCACCAGTGAGCATTGTTTGTGGCACGTTGGTGCGCACCTGCGTGATGGCGGTCTTTGCGAACTTTGGTCTTTGTCAAAAACAATCCGGCATGTGCAGGCATGGGCTCCGCCTCATCGTGAGGTGGTCACTTGTCCTCATTTTTATGTGATGATTTACTGGTGGTACTAGTAACAACTCCAAAGACTTGTTCAACAGTTGTCTGTGCGTAAAACAATGTAGCATCTCTTTGAGTATTATCCTTGACACAATAA
>JASAMV010005258.1:0-14117 GCA_030248065.1 Rhynchonema sp. JSB1_4
AAAAGGTGCGCGAAGTGTGAAGTTACAAAACCAAGAAACTTGAAAAGGGGGTGAGCAAAGCAAATCACGCATGTAACTTGGCGCGCAAACCAAGAGACACAAATGAAAAGAGGGACAGCGAGGAGAGAATGAAACCCACGCTCAAATCGGTTAATCCCCCAAACAGCATGTTGCATCACGGTGTAATTATACTGTATGCTCAACTCACTGTTGCAGAAAAAACCATGAAGTATTACATACTGTATATGTAATGTGTGTTGGTAATTTTGCCTGTTTGAACGCTAAACATAGCAGAGAGAGACTGACCTGCGACAAAACTAAACCGCCAAATCTAATACAAAAACTGGCAGGCAAGTCGCAGAAAGGAACGCACAACGCAAAAAAGTCGCATGAAGCAAATTGCTAAATGGGTAATTGTTTTGCTCCGGGATGCCCCCCTGCCCCAACCCTCACCAACGGTTTCGCGACATCTGTCAGTCAAGGACTGCAGAGCAGAGATTATAACCCAGCATGTTTCAAGACGGCCAACACATGTGTGTTAAGCGCTCAATGTTTGAACGAGAAGGGGTGAGACCACCCACCCTTGAACCAATTTCTTTACCAACTGCTGACTGCTGCCCACATTATTGCACTCAAATGCACGGTGCTCAAATGTTTTACGGCTCGTACCCACAATGTTAAAGTCGCACATTTGAAAGAGCTGAACTTGTCAAACAACGACGATTGCTGTGAAATAATTTCAACAAGTATTTTTTTAACAATATTTCGATAATTTCCGTGTTGTTGACGTCATCGGAGAAAAATGCCCATCACTGCGACACAACTGCAAGCGCTGCCACCCATAGCCATGAGCCTTGCACTGCACAGCAAACACAACTGAATTCTTGACACACCTAAAATGTTTCGGGTTACTGTAGCCATGTTGCGCGTGGCTTGCGTGTGAAATAGCCATGATCATGAAACATTTAGGGTGCGTTGCGTGTTGTTTATCGGCTTTCCGCGCGAGGCGTGGCTACAGTAACCCGAAACATTTTAGGTGTGTAAAAATTCAGGGTGATACGGTATGGTCTAG
Source organism: Rhynchonema sp. JSB1_4 (assembly GCA_030248065.1). Lineage (NCBI taxonomy): Eukaryota > Metazoa > Nematoda > Chromadorea > Monhysterida > Xyalidae > Rhynchonema > Rhynchonema sp. JSB1_4. Next base: position 1,073 of record JASAMV010005258.1, read on the forward strand.
GTCTGCAAAGCACGGCTGGTTTGCCTTTAATCAACAGACTATACCATGAAGAATTCAGTTCCGCATTTTCGAAACGCACAACAAACAGAAAATACACAACGAGGAGAAGAGCACGGACATCTGACACAAATTTTCCAACAACGCAGCAACAACTTGTAATTAAAAGCTACTATTTTTTAACGATCGTTAGCAAAATATCACACAATCACAGTATCTATCTGCCCCTAGACGGTCTGCCCCGACCACTTTGCTTGGTCTCGGCCGCGCGCGCCGGGGTTCGAACCAGCGTCATTTTCTTGCCATCAATTGGCGTCGATGTGACGCTGAAAACAGGACACAGGGCGACATTCACGAACGGGTGGAGCGGAGACTTGGGTGGAAAGTTGAGCAAAAATTTCTTCGGAAAGCTCAGTGCAATGGATACGGCAGCGTTGGAACATTGCACACGCTGTAGTGTGACATGCGAACTTGCGTGTGGGCAAAATGTATTCGTGTGGTGAACAATACGAAAAGTCTCGCCACTGGATCCGTTCAAGTCAACTTCAGAACAAGTCGTCTCATGAGTTCGTGGCTGGACTATGAAAACACGTGCGCCTGTGTAGTGCAGACCCAGTTTGGTTGGGTGGTGTTTTTGGGTCACTCGGCTACCTAGCGCACTGACGATGACTCGGTGCGCAAGAAATATGGGAAAACAGGTCAACAAAAAAACAGGCTACAAAACACAACTCGTATTTCGAATAAAAACAAATTTCTAAAATAAAAAATATCACCAACTCGCATCCAATTGTCTTTCCGATCGTTTGCATTTGTTTGTCCATCGAATCAGTTGCGCTGGTCCAATCGTCGAACGAGATCGTCACATGCGCTGAAGAAAGTGAAATTATAATAATAATGCAGGTCAGGCTTTGGTTTCTGGCCTTGACTTCGAGATGTTTTCCCACCTACTGTGAAACATCAGCCAGCTGCACATTAGCTGCACCTAACAGCTACATGGTATTGTGCATATTATGGTAGTTGCCAAATAGTTCCCTTTTTTGTAGCTTCGAGAACTCTGATTTGGATACGAAACGTTGGCGTAAATCAATCCACGTGGTAAACCGGTCGACAAGAGTTGTATTTAAAAAAATTGCTGAAAATCAATGACGGAACAAAAAACTCAGGTTATTGTTCGCATTTGTTTTGCTATCATGCCCAAATTTGGATAATGAATCACCACTAAATAAAAATAAATATAGAAAACACAAATTATGATCATAAAACCCAACTCACGACTCAACAACAACGCCAGCACCAATATATGCGCCAAAAGTCGGTCCTGATGTTGCTTTGACCAGACGTATTTGCCTCGATCATCGATCGCTGTGTTGCCGTCTACAAACAAAAGTTGAGCAAAAAGTAAAGTGCATACAGTCACCTCTCCAAACAGAAATGAGTCGAACATGACCCATATTCTGCTCAGTATATGTGGAATATAAAACTCAGCAAAAAATTCGTTCACTGCATGCGTATAGCGCATTCACAAAATGGAGGTTCACTATCGGTAGCGTAGTTTTCAACGTTTTACACCAGATGTTGGTCGGTTTTGCACTGACTAGACAACACACGAGTTCTGGTTTTGTAGCTTGAAGATGAAAAGCTTCCAAGCGTTGCTGATGGGCTGTATGAGGGGCCGAGGCGAATACCTTCCCGTGGTGGCGCCCGAGCAACGACGCTGCCGCTGTGGCAAATGGCAGCGCCGACCGAATTCGCCGAAAACTTTCCGATTAATGGAACCATGCACAAGCCGGAGCCCCGAGTGGCACCACATTGGACTACTGGCCTGCAAGGACAATGTGGGAAGGGGCGATGGTCCTCCTGAGCGGCTGGCCACCGCGGAAAAAGATGCGCTACGGACACAAAGATGGACGATCTAACAGATTGCTTTCGGATTTTATGTCACAGTATTCCGCACCGTCCGGTATTGCACCGTTGTACATTGTTGTGGCTCTGCCTGCGTACATTTAATTTCTGATTGCATGTTGTCTGTGTCTGTCTGTCCGTGAGTTCGTCCACCTTCTCACCCTTTCCTGTCCTGGTTTTGTATTTATTTTTCATTCCCGTAACTTGCACACCCTGTTTTGTATTTATTTTCATGTCCGTAAACTCCACACCCGGTCTTGTAATTATGCTTCTTTCACTTAATCTTCTTATTTATGTATTATTGAGTGGGTGTCGACGCTATAAACTAACTATGGACTGTATGTGGTGAACAGAACACAGCCGCAGCAGGCGTTTTCGGAAGCCGCAACTCTCAACTGGCCACAATTTCATTTAAGGTCAACATGGATTGGACCAGTAAGCTTCGCCAGTTTCGTTCTGCTTGTACACTAATCTAATGGTGCACCAGTACATCGTCAGAACCGATTGCACTAGATTCTGATCAGCAAGCAGCTGCGACAAATTTACAGCTTTTCAAAATGCAACCAACCAAAAAACATAGTCTGCAATCGCGATACAACGGCTTCCGGTAGTTCGAGTACACTCAGCTCGCGCGACCACACGTGTTTGCGTTTATAGCCCATTGACTGAAACAACAAGAATATCTGGATCCAGTTTCTATTCGGTGTATATTTGAAATTCTACCCGGAAGGTAGAATTTTCGAACCAACAATGTGCTATCAGTTTCGAGGTTCTTGAAAGTTGTTCATATATTGCCAGAAGCGCAACAGTGTCACAATACACCGATGTAAAAATATTAGCCAAAACACTCACTTTTACTAAAAAAATTGGATGTTGAAATTTCTACCCCTGGGTGGACTTCCAAATGTGCACCGACAAGAAACTGGCTCCAAATCCACACAGGTTACAACATGGACGAAAATTATCCACTTTTTTCTGTAAAACAGCAGGGTTGTTGCAAATTTCAATGTTGCACTACCCTGGGTGCAACCACTCCCGCGTTACAAAAGCGGATCGCGGGTGAAACATCAAATTTGACACATGCTCTCGACAAAAAAAACAAGAAAATAAAACTGATCAGGTCCATGGGTCTAAAAAAGCCGGCCAAAAATGACATCAAAACACCAAAAACAACCAACCTTAGCCAATTTACACATTCCGTGCAGCAACAGCACATAAGCGACCCTGGTGATGCGCTGGGTTTCTATTTGTATGGTGGCAGCGTTGGTGAGCAGTTTGGCAACACAGGACTCGGGAATCAGTTTGGGGAGTTCATGAAATATCAAGGGAAGTCGTGTTTGTATACTTGATATATTGCTGTTAGTCAACTTAGACAACATTGTGGCCTACAGCAGACCGTCTATCATTTTACTTAGAATTCTGCAAGTTGCTGACTCCACTTTTGTTGCAGGTTGTAAGGGACTACGAGAGTATGAAATTATTAGGTTTACTATTATTTGTTACTTGGGTTATTATTTGAAAGTTATTTGAAAAATTAATTTGAAGTCATGTCTACGCCTAGGTTTGGTGACAGTTTCGTCCCTGATCGGTTAGCACCGATCACCCTGTATAGTAAATATTCTCTGCAATGATCAGAAAATCATACACATAAACTATAAACACACCACAAAGCAAATCTAAAAGTGCCTGAAATTGAGGAACAAAGCATTAACTTTATTCCAACCTCGTGACTCTTACGCAAATACATGTTGACGCTATCTTTGAAGTGTCGAATGTCGGATTGTTTGATGAAACTCTCCAGATTGAAGATCTCGGACGGCGTACCGGCTTTCTCGTCGAATTCCGGCAGAATGCTCGATACAACCTGAAATGGGCGTAAATTGCAAAAAAAAACACGGAACCAAATACATACATTTCGACCGGTCAGCGAGTGAGAAAGAATCTGCAGTTTTGGTCAGCGTCTGGAAACAGTGATTGTGTTGGCTGGTAAATATGCAACATGTAAACTTGTGTAAGGCCGCCCTCAGACAAACGCGAAAAGCGAAAATCGAAAAGTTTTTCAGCGTAGTCATCATCCACAGCGCCCACCAAACAGCCTCTGAAACATTTTGTTTGAGCATGACTGTGGTTTAGGGAGCGCGGCCTAACATCAGGGAGTTAGTCATGGCGCAGCAATTTTTTTACAGACGGACGGGGGTACCTAGGGTGTCGTCAGTTTGAATGCACCAGGTGGTCAGGTAAAGTACTCGCCTAAAACAGGAGACAACTATTTGAGATGCCGCCGATAATCAAGCAGAACACTAGCCCATGGACACAATTATCCTTTTGAAGGGCGAAAAAACAGTAAACCACTGACCGCGCTCTTCGTAACGTTATCAATGTCCAGTTCCAGTCCACCTTTGAGCATGTCCACTTTATCCATGCCACTTTCCACGAGCGCGTCCACGGTGTCCTGCAGATGGAAATTTTGTGCATGAAAAAAACGGTGTTCGTCTTATTTTCTGCACAATAAGGCAACATCAGTGAGTTTTGCCCGTTTCGGCTGGTTTCCACAGACGGGCGAGGTGCACGGCCTCGTCGGTGCGAACAACCTCTGGCCAATTGACGGCCAAAAAAGCCCGCTGGCAGATCTAATTCATCGAGTGAAGGATCACTGCAGCGCACAAACCGTGTACAAACCAGGCTCATCTCATTTGGGCTGCCCTGATCGGGAGCCGGCATTTTCGGTAAAGAAGATTTTTGTGACGGAACAGCACAAGTCAACATACACCGAACTGTTAGCCATCAGGTAAACGGCTACTGTTGCGGGTTTCACTATGGGAGGGTCACTATAAACAGCGCACACTGTATTTTAAGGTGGAAAGCACAGTCGACGATCACATGACTAGGGTTAGAGGTCGGGGGGGTACCCGACACCCGACATCTGGAAGTACCCGACACCCGACATCTCTCTAACCCTACACATGACAACAGCTGCTTGAAAAGGAGAATTACATGCTCACATCAGGGCCCAGCGGCACTCTTAACACCACAGCTCGAAACATGAAACATTTGAGGAAAGACCAATTCAAACAAATAGGCCAACCTCCTTAATAGCCCTCTTCTGCGAGTCCGTAATGATCTTTGCCCGTTTCGACCCACCGAATTCTTTCGCCAACGAACGTTTCTGATCCATGCGCGTTTCACCGCCGTTGTCGTCATAATTGACCGTATAATCGACTGCGGTCTCTCTGCGAAAAGTAGCAAATCCAAATTAACAAAGTCGAATCGACACGCACAGAAAACGAGACAGATAATCCACCGGCAGTGAGTTGTGCCCGTTTCGGCCTGTTTTCACAGACGGGCGAGGCGGCAAGCCTCGTCGATGCGAATACCTCTGGCCAATTGACCTCCAAAAAGTCCTCGGGCGGATCTCATTGCTCGCGAAAAACATCACTGTTGCTCGTCACAAAAGAGAAACCAACTTTTTCGGCCATATCGTCTCGCGTACGTTTGTGTGAATGAACGTAGATCTACATGCGAACAATCTGAGACAAAAAAGTATGCGGAGTAATAGTCAACATAATTTGCGCAATGGAGTTATAATAATTTTATAATAATTATAATTATATATAAATATAATTCAAGGTCAAACAAACTTTGCCGGCTGGTATTGTACATCGCCCGTCGCATGGTTGATCGTAGCGATGGCATAGTCTTCGTCTGGCACAAAAAAAATTTGATGTTGTTTGACCAGTGTGAAGATCTTACGTTACAACGGACAAATATGGACAAGCTGATGAAACAGACCAGCATACGCGTCGCCAACCGGTTCACCAATCGTAACGGCGTTACGGTGAGACTGACAAAAAACGAAAATATGCTGAAAGTGTCATAAAGGTACGTGACTCAAGATTAGTGCAGATCAGTCAGTGTTGCCCCAGTATGAACTTGGTCGAGATCGGCGCACGTCAGGGGGGTTAGAGAGATGTCGGATGTCGCGTGCCAAAAAAGTATAGGTGTCGGGTGCCTCCAGATGTCGGGTTTTTCGGGCCGACACCCGACACTTGCGGTTCAAAACACCAGTTTTGCTGAGAGAAGAAGTTTGAGAGAAAATTTTCCTCGAACCAAATGAGGGAACGATTACCAAAGGTTCTGCAAGACTCACCGATGTCCTGATGACCACGTGCTCGTCGCAACTGGGATCGATGTCGATCTCGGAACTCGAACTCGCTTCATCATCGTCCGATGCGCGCGTTCGGACTTTTTTGGACGGCGGTGCCGATCTCTGCAACGGATGGGGGGGATTAATTGAAACAAGTTGAAAAATAACAACCACCCGATCGACAATGACACGATCAAATGTGCCAAACAGTATTTTGCATGGAATTATGATTCGATGTGAGCATATTTTTGACAGCGGAATATTTGTGCGCACGACACCGGCTATGTGCCCGCATACGTCGAACAATGAAAATAAACTGAAGAGTATTATCATTCTTTTGTGCACACGAACATGCGCAAACCGGAGTGAAATTACCTCAAAATGAACGAACAAAACTGCAGAATCGTGTTACGCCATCCTCAGGTACTGGCATTTCCTTCACTGTTGGATTCATTTTGGGCAAAAGTTCGTTACAAGTGTGCTTTTCGGGGGTATTCCGGAAATATACTTATGAATGTTGACTGTAAACGAACCGCCGTGGCGGATCGATCCTTTTTTAACGATGGCACATTCGGTTGACCGCCGCAAGTAAGAATATCGGCATCCAAATTCAGCAAATTTTTCTCGATTGGATTCAGAAATTGTAACACAAGTGCTCCCGCTTTGCCCTGATTCGAGGTCATTGTTGAACGAACCTAAATGAGTGTCGGCCAGTGTCACACCGTGAGGTCGAAACAAAGACCGCTAATCCGACGTGCTGATTGGCTGCACACAAAATTACACCATCGCAAAATGTACGGGGAGGAATGTAATGTAAAGGCAAACTACGCCAACACGAGCCGATTTCGGAGGTGGTGAGCTTGCAAAACGCAAAGAAAGAGAAAATCATCATACTCCACGTTGTATTCCACAACGTGTACCATTTCCCAAATCAGTAGCCACGTCATGAATATTTCACCACTTTGCCAGCTCCGAAATCGGGCTCGTGTTGGCGTAGTTTTACTTTACACATAATATCCAGAGATTCTCCTTGATAAAATAGGACAGCAAATTTGGCAGAACATTTTTTGTGAAAAAAATTAGCACGTTTTTTTGCTTCATATTATAACACAGTGCTCAATTGGCATTCTTTTTCACGGACGAAACCTTTCGGAGTAAGATAAACCGGAACTGCGTCACCGGCTGGGTAAACCAAGGACAACGTCGGGAAAACAAAAATGTAACACAGTTATCACCGTGTAAATTTATCATTGTTGCTAGGTTGGATACACAGTAATTCGCGAAATACACTTCAGGCAGCATTGAAGCAAAAAGAAACTTTTATACATCGGTCATCCTGTCTAACGTTCTCAGATCACACCATTATAAGGTCGCCCAACAAGCTGGTTGGTACCGTACATGTTTTTTTTGTACATCTATAAAATCGCAAACCATGGCAGAGAACGAGTGGCCTGAAAATAACGTTCTGTCGAAAGAAAACAGAAGTCTAATTCTCAGTGACTTTTTACGAACTAACAGAAGTCAATCAAATTCAGTAAAAAAAGCCTGAACATTGAGCACAAGTCTAACAAAAGCTACGGTTTTCCAATCGGATTCATTACATTCGAAAAAATTCCCTCCTATATGGTACAACGAACAAATGGCATTTTGCACAGATAACAAAAAACTAAGGGTCATTATTTGAATTATTTTAGATTTAGAGGAATTCGAATTTTATAACAGCTCATCGATCGAAACGAGCGGGAAAACGACCTTCATCGACCCAGTCGTGCCATTGGTCGACCTGAATTAAAAGAAAAATATTTTTTGTAAATATGAAGAAATTTTATTTTTTTGACGAAGACTTGGAAACGAAAAACACAAAACCTGAAAAAATAAAGAAAACTTTTTGAGCACCACTAACCCAATAACGCGGGCAAATATCCATGTACACATTCTTGAACCACTGGCACGGTTTGTAGTCGTCACCTGTGAAAAAAATATAAAATTCATTATATTTGTGGAAAAGCACCAAACAAACGCAAGACGAACCCTTGAGTGTGATGCAGCGATGGTAATCAACAAAGTACGCGAAACACATCCTGGAATTGACGAATTACATTACACCTTCTCAAACAAACTGAGATGAATTAGGAGTTCGTAACATCAGCATCAGTTGGCAATTCTAAACGCTCAAAGTCAGTGAAAAAGTTCGGTTCACAACAACCAGTGACTGACGGTAGCAAAAATTCGCAACATTTGCTCATTTTCATTTTTCAACGACCAACTTTGTTTTGTTCTGCTGCGGAAAGCGCGGATCGCGCGGCGCCGCCCACAATTCCTGTTTCACTTGCTCGTTCGCAGCTTTGTCGTAGATCTTGCTCGGGTCAAACTGCCATTTACCTTCCTGCAATCAGTCAGTCATTGAAAATGAATTTGTGGAAACGATGCACGTCTTTTATAGTTGCGGTGCGGACGGAAAACCGCCGGTTATTTTCGTGAAAAAAACGAAAAAAATTGGGCCATCTTTGGACCCAAAATAAATTTTCGTGAAGACAACAAGCAATACGGTTGTACACTACGGTTCTTTATTGTTTTTTTTTTCGGAAGTTTTCCAAAAGTAAAAAAACGGTTTTTCCGCAAGTATAACCCGTCTTACGTCGATTTGACGTTGCCATTTTTGAGACGTCGTCTCCGGCACTTTCATGTCCGCCGGCATAATGTTGTTGGGTCTGGCTGATTGACGCGATGTAAAAAGACGTTTATTTGGTTTGGATCAGAAATTACCCTGAAAAAATCGTAAATCTTCCCTGAAATACAAGGGGGCTGTGGCAGATAGAAATTTGTGCGCACCCAGCCAGCATGCGACGTGCGAGTGAAAAACAAGAAAAAATCTTTTCTCAATACAAGTGTCTTTTTAAAGTCGGCGAAGTGAACTTTTCCAGTATTGAGGAAAAAATGAAAGGATTTCAAGCTGTCTTAGCCAGGATATCAAAGTTCTGGTTCAATTAATGGGGGGTTCTATTTCCGACAATACGGTATTTTTATATGCTATGAAGTGCATACATCGCGCATAGCGCGCGATTTTTTGCACTTTTAAGGGTTTTCAGTCGAAATTTGGGTATTTTTGACCGAAAAATGGGCATTTTGAGGGCGAAAATCGGGGCGGGTATGGTACCAAAGCCGGGCGGGATAGGGGGGGTGGTAGGGTACCGGACGTGCATTTGGGAAAAGCCATTTAAAAATTGCCTTCCCTTTTTCTCAGGCTTACCGTATTGTCGGAAATAGAACCCGGGGGGTCTATTTTTTCACTGGGGTCATTTTGGGGGTTCAATTTATGGGGTGCGGGGTCAATTATGGGGGGTTATATTTTTCATTTGGCCCCTCGACGACAAAAATCATAGTTAAAAAATGGTTTGTTTTCGGTATTTTCTAACTTTAACAGCGGCAATTATGCTTAAAAGCAGGGCGGGGGGCACAACGTCACGCCGATGGTCTCGAATACCCCGCGAAACCTAGGCGTAGACAGGACTCCAAATTAATTTTTTCAATAATTTGCTAAATACAACAGTCACACAATGCTCTCGCATCCCCGTAAAAAGCTGTATTCTGCTGTGTACGCAAGCTTAAACAACGTTTGACACAACAACACAGCCTTACCATATACCACTAATCTGTGGTACGGTGAAGGTTGGGGTGGGGTTCTATCAGTGTAGTTCCTCGTCCGGCGGGGAAACTGGTGTTCCTCCCTACTTTTTTGGAGGGGAATTAGTGCACCTCCCTGGGGGGGGAAAGGGGGAAGACCCAAAATCAGGAAAAAGTCACTTTTTTTAGGTAGAAATTTGACCTATGTTATTGGTCGGGGCGGGTATGTTACCAAAGCCGGTACCAAAACCAAACCAATAACATTGGTATTTCTTGCTTCAATGCAGCACTCAAGGCAACCCAGACACAGAAATTTGACCTGTTTTTACCCCTTTTTGGAAAAAAATTCTTCATAAAAAGGGTATTTTGGCGACTCTGGAGACTAGCTTTTCCCAACTAGGCATGTGGCAATACCCAATACCCAATATCACCCAATACCCAATACCTGGTATTGGGTACCCAATACCCAATACCAGGTATTGGGTGCCGGTATTGGGTATTGGGTGTGGGCCTGGTATTGGGCATTGGGTATTGGATTGGGTGTTTTCCAGGTATTGGGTGCCACCCAATACCCCTGTTTTGCCCTATTTTTCTCCTCCGGGGCCCTGAAATGGTGAAAAATTTTCAATTTTTTAGCCTTTGAAATCGCTTTTTTAGCTGGAATGTTAAGAAGAATGAGAAATTCAGTCATATTTTACTTAGTATTCGATAAAAACCCAAAACAGGCCCATTTTTTTAAAAGTTTGGAATTTTTGGGTATTGGGTCGGTATTGGATATTGGGTATTGGGTCTCAACCTGAGTATTGGGTATTGGGATGGGTCCCATTTGAGGTATTGGGAATTGGGGGCGGGCCCTGGTATTGGGTCAAAAAATCGGTACTGCCCCCATGCCTATTCCCAACATGCCCGACCGACCGGAGCGGGGCGGGTGGTAGGGGGTAGCAGTGTAGTTCATGTTCCTGGTCCGGCGCGGCGGTTAGTGTACCTACCCCTTTTTACCTTGCGGCGGTTAGTGTACCTCCCTGGGGGGAAGGGGGGAAGACCCAAATCCAGGAAAAAGTCGCTTTTTTTGAGGTGGAAAATTTGACCGATTTTTCCCACTTTTTGGAAAAAATTCTCCATAAAAAGGGTATTTTGGCGACTTTTGACATGGTAGACCTAAAAATCACCCATTTTAGGCCTAAAAATGGCTATTTTAGGCTTAAAAATGCCCGATTTTAGGCAAAAAATTGAGGCGGTTAGTGTACCTGGCGGGGCGGTTAGTGTACTAGTGTACCGTAAAAACCTAAATAGAAGGGGGACTCTATTAATTCACTGACCCCATTTGGGGTGGGGCAGTGTAGTTCCTGGTCCGGAGGAGGAACAGGCGGTACCCCCTTTTTTCGAAGGGGGAACAAACGTACCCACCTGGGGGGGGGGGCGGAAGGGGGGAGGGAGGGACCCCGAAGGGGGGGCAATGGTGTGGCTGGGGGGGGGTGAGGGGGGTCCCCCCCAAGGTACAGTAGGTAGGTTGCCGCCCCTCGCCTGGTACAGTAGGTAGGTTGCCGCCCCTCTTCTGGTACAGTAGGTAGGTTGCCGCCCCACCCTAACTTTTCACCCAAAACACTCATTTTTGGCTTAAAATTGCATAAAATTAGCATATTTGTCTGTAAATAGGCGAAAAATCGCGCGCTGCGCGCGAAATTAGTGTTTTAGGCCACATTTTCTTTAGAATTTTGACGTAAAAAATTCAGTTTTCCGATGACCCCCCCCCAAGTGGTACGACCCCCCTAGCTCGGCTGGTACAGTAGGTAGGTTGCCGCCCCGCATTTTGGGTGGTACAGTAGGTTGCCGCCCCGCATGGGTAGCTACACCACTGGGGGGGGGAAGACCCAAATTCGGAGAAAAGTCACTTTTTGAGGTAGAAAATTTGGCTTATTTTTGCCCCTTTTGGAAAAATTTTCGATAAAAAAAGGGTATTTTGGCGACTTTTGACAACATTGACCTAAAAATCACTCATTTTAGGCCCAAAAATGCCTATTTTAGGCCTAAAAATTGCCTATTTTAGGCAAAAATTGAGGGGAGCGAGAGCGTACCCGGGGGAGATCAGTGGGATAGGCGTACCACCCGAGGGGGACTGACGTACCCCAGAGCAGAGACCCCCCCTCCCCCCCAGGAAGTACACTAGGGGCAGTGTAGTGGCAGGCCCATGTGTGGGAGGTAAGTATGATGCGGGGTTGGGACCGGAAGCGTGAGAGGTATGATTTTCATCACCCAAAAAGGCGAAAAAACACCGTTTTTGGATACAATTTTGGCCAAAAATTGAGGTAAAATAGTACTTTTTCAAAATTTTCGCCGAAAATCACCTAAAAATAGGTATTATGGGTGGGCTTGCGCGCGGAGCGCGCGATTTTTGGGGAAAATAAGGTCGAAAAACACCAATTTTTTTGCCTTAAAAGGTATAAAATTGCTTGTGAGAGGTATGATTTGGAGTTGTGAGAGGTAATACTCAACCCCCCCCCCACCCCCCCTCGGGTTGTGTGGTAGGTAAGTACTGAGAGGGGGGGGGTAACCCCCCCCCAGCCACTACTATGGAATGTAGGCAGTGTAGTACTTGGTCAGGATGTTGACGATAGATAGATTGGGACCCGAAATGTGTTGACGATAGATAGATGACCCAAGTCCGAAATCTGGGGGGGGGGTCGACCCAAACTTGTTGGCGATAGATATTGAATAGATGGTGGGGGTGTACCCAAAGGTACAATATAGTGCACTAAGTAGCTACCAAGATCTAAATATTGATGAAAATGTACTTAGATGTACTAAATCCGCGCGCAGCGCGCGATTTTTTGTCTATTCGGGGCAAAAATACCGATTTTGGGCCATTTTGAGTCAACAATGTCCATTTTGGGGTTGAATATTGTTGACGATAGATACTGTAGATTGTTCCCAGAATTTGTTGACGATAGATAGATTTGCCCATAAGTGTTGACGATAGATAGATGACCCAAGTCCGAAATCTGGGGGGGGGGTCGACCCAAACTTGTTGACGATAGATAGATGGTGGGGGGGGGGGTCGCCAAAAATCAAGGTATAGTATAGTGTACTAAGTAGGTAATAATGCGTAAATATTAATGAAAATGCACTGGTAGATGTACTAAATCCGCGCGTAGCCCGCGATTTTTTGCCTATTTGGGACAAAAAATACCGATTTTGAGCCATTTTGAGGCAAAAATACCCATTTTGGGGTCGAAATGTGTTGACGATAGATAGATTGTTCCCAGAATTTGTTGACGATAGATAGATTTGCCCATAAGTGTTGACGATAGATAGATGAAATCAAAAAGTGTTGACGATAGATACATGAATTTGGGGGGCACCCCCAAGTACTACCCTGCT
>JASAMV010005259.1:0-35955 GCA_030248065.1 Rhynchonema sp. JSB1_4
AGAACGTTTTTACAAAAATTTCAACTGTATCTTGCCCGCGATCGCGCGAGTGGGCACGCAGCGGAATGAAATTTTGTGTGGACCTAGAAGTCCACGCCGTACAAGTTGTGTGCAAGTTTGGGCTTCTCAAGTTAAGTCTTGTGAAAATGGCGTGAGTTTAAATTTTTCAACTCACGCAATATAAGGAATCAACCATATGTCGCTTAGCATTACCATGCTAGCTCCGATACATGGTATTGGTCGCACAACGACCATATGAGAATCCATCAAAAACCACCTTGATTTTCAGGATTCCAAGGATCAGCCACACCTAACTACTGGGCTACTTGTATTTCTTACAAAACATTTGCATCTGAAAATAAACCAGCCAGTCAACCACGTCTTTAATCTGTGAAATATTTCGCTTACTGCGTGATCACACGTTGCCGCGCAACATCAATTTGAATTTTCTGGCTTGTCAATTCAGGAAAAATTTTGGATGGATTCTCATATAGTCATTGTGCGACCAATATTCGGGGCGGGTGAGTTTGCCACGTACAAAGTGAGTTGACAAACTGATTTGACCACTGGAGTTGACCACACTGTAACATACGGTCGCGAGTTTTACGCCCTTTCAACCTTCTAAAACCGTGCGTGTGCACTCACGTGTGTTATCAATCCGGAGTGATGGTCGTACGCGTAGACGTTGAATTGCGAATGCTCCACCCTCTGTCCGCGTTCTTCGGCTTCGACGAGCTCGCGAATGGATGCGCCGACATTTTTCAGCTTGTACAATTGTGTCTGCATTTGTTTGACCTCGTGCAGCTGCACCGTGTCAGTACCGCTCTTCACACGTTCGTCCAAGATGCGTTTCGCTTCCTGCACTTGTAGGATAGTGATTGCGTCATTTTCTGCCCATTGCACATAAATGGCGAGAACACCGCCAAGCCAGGGTTACAAGTGTTTTTTCTGTAAATTGTGCCTTGTTTCTTAATTTATGCATGCTGCATTCACAATACTTTACTTCTCTATGCACAAAGTTATATTTAGTCCTTACATAGATACCAAGAAACTGAAATATAGGCGGGTGTGGTTTCGATACGTTCAATGCGCTGAGCACGCGCTGTGCTATTGATAACGTTTGACATAAGAATCAACGAAATTCGGAGCATGACGTATGTTTTGGGAATTGAATCTCCTCGTGGCACTGGTTTTCATTTTCCTGTTGGCTTTATTGTGATGAAAACTACAGTGTCAAATCGCAAAAATTCTCGTTCCAATCATTTTCGTGCTGTTATGGTACCCAGATGTAAATATTTTGTCTTGTCCTCTTCACCTGTTGTATTGATGTCCAATGTGTACGATTGTTTGCCTGCTGATATTGTTGTGTCCAAATTTTCGAAATTTTGTAAGTGGTGTCCAGTGATGAAGGTGTACTGTATGGGAAAGAAAAGTCGTAATTGCATAACGTTCAAATCGTGTTGTGGTATGGCGTGTAAATATTATTGTGTGCGCTGGTTGTTTGTTTTGTTGTTTTCTTTTTTGCACCTCCACTCCAGTGCCAGTTGTGTAATGTTGTCACTATTATGATATTGCACTACTTTTCATGCAAGTGTACCACAGCTCTTTGTGTAATTTGTGCCAGCTAAATTGTAAACACGTAGGTACTCATCGTTACTGTCACGCCTCGAGCGGTTGTTGATGTTTACCATTTTCGTGTCTGAAACGAAATGAAGTACTACTACAACTACTACGTACAACTGGTTTCGCAATACTGATCACATTACGCTGAGTTCTAGACATTTTTTGCATTCCATAGAGATAAATTCTCACCTTGTACTGTCGCAGTTGCTGCTTCAAATGCTCGATCAGGTCTGGTTTGCGGAACATCGGGTCGATGCGCTCGTTTTCTCTGATGTTGTGCTTGAGATAGTCCTCGATGACGTCGTTGTAGGTGAGAATGGCGTTCTGACGCAGATACGAGCCGAATCTAGCGCTGATTCTGTTGATCTCTTGTTGTTCGTACTCATATTCCCTCTTGGCGCGCTCGTACGCTTCCAGCGTTTTCTTTTTCAATTCGATGCTGCCAACGTTCTGCTTGATTGCGTCGCGTACATTTGGATCCTCCAACTTGATCTGCTCGGTTTCCTGATCAGAACAGAGAACTTGTGTTGTTTTGCTTTTACTTGTGTTGTTTTTGGCCTGAAAAGGGCACTGTTGAGAATCAAAATTCTACTTTGTATTCTGAATGGGTACTGTTCCTCACTCAATGACCACAAGAAAAATACTGGTGAAGCATTATGATGCACGTTGCACCATGAGGCGTCAAAAAGGTTCGGTTGGTTTTTTGCTTCAAAAAGCTCGCATCATAGAAAGAATAAAAAGAGAATATCGAATAAAAAGAGATCGGAATTAGGCATGGGGACAATACCAATATTTTTTGACCCAAGCCAATACCCAATACCTAGTGTCCAGTGGGTCAGTAATTTATATTTTTGAAAAAAAAACCGTTTTTTTTCAAGCAAATTACCAACCTGTACTCAAGGAATTCAGGAAACACCTACCTACTTTCAGGCAGTTGTTTGCTGGTTTTACAGCTTAACAAGTGCCGCGTGTGCATCGTAGGCCCGAAAACGCCTTGTTTTCACCTGCTTTAGCTCGGAAATCAATCTGGCTCCGGAAAAACCGTTTTTACCGTATAAACACCTTTTTTGGAATTCGCCAGAAGTTTCCGAAATAAGGTGTTAAGAAGAACATCACACGTCCCGTGGAGCCGATCGAGCGGCTTTATAAACACCTTTTATGGGAAATTTCTTAAGTTTCCGAAATAAGGTATTAAGAAGAACAACACACGTCCTGTGGAGCACAGCAGCCCAGCGGGCCACATATAAACATCTTTAATGGGAAATTTCGCAGCAATATATGAACAGAAGTTTCCGAAATCACGTGTTTTGAAGAACTACACATATGTATACTTTGGAGCACAACAGCCCAGCGGGCGGCTTATAAACACCTTTTATGGGAAATTTTTCAAGTTTCCGAAATAAGGTGTTAAGAAAAACAACACACGTCCTGTGGAGCCCATCGAGCGGCTTTATAAACACCTTTTATGGGAAATTTCTCAAGTTTCCGAAATAAGGTGTTTTGAAGAAGTACACATGTACTTTGGAGCACAACAGCAGAGCGGGCGGCTTAAAAACACCTTTTATGGAAAATTTCTCAAGTTTCCGAAATAAGGTGTTAAGAAGAACAACACACGTCCTATGGAGCACATTAGCCCGAACGGGCGGCTTCATAAACACCTTTTATGGAAAATTTCTCAAGTTTCCGAAATAAGGTGTTAAGAAGAACAACACACGTCCTATGGAGCACATTAGCCCGAACGGGCGGCTTCATGAACACCTTTTATGGAAAATTTCTCAAGTTTCCGAAATAAGGTGTTGGGAAGAACAACACACGTCCTGTGGAGCCCATCGAGCGGCTTTATAAACACCTTTTATGGGAAATTTCTCAAGTTTCCGAAATAAGGTGTTTTGAAGAGCTACACATGTACTTTGGAGCTCAACAGCTCAGCGGGCGGCTTATAAACACCTTTTATGGAAAATTTCACAAGTTTCCGAAATAAGGTGTTAAGAAGAACAACACACGTCCTATGGAGCACATTAGCCCGAACGGGCGGCTTCATAAACACCTTTTATGGAAAATTTCGCAAGTTTCCGAAATAAGGTGTTAAGAAGAACAACACACGTCCTGTGGAGCCCATCGAGCGGCTTGATAAACACCTTTTATGGGAAATTTCTCAAGTTTCCGAAATAAGGTGTTTTGAAGAGCTACACATGTACTTTGGAGCTCAACAGCTCAGCGGGCGGCTTATAAACACTTTTTATGGAAAATTTCTCAAGTTTCCGAAATAAGGTGTTAAGAAGAACAACACACGTCCTATGGAGCACATTAGCCCGAACGGGCGGCTTCATAAACACCTTTTATGGAAAATTTCTCAAGTTTCCGAAATAAGGTGTTAATAAGAAAAACACACGTCCTGTGGAGCCCATCGAGCGGCTTTATAAACACCTTTTATGAGAAATCTCTCAAGTTTTTCCCCATTTTGAAAAAAGTCTCCACAAAAAGGGTATTTTGGCGATATTGATTTGACAACATTGGTCAAAAATTACAGATTTTAGGCCTAAAATGCCCATTTTAGGCCTGGCGGCAGGCGTACCATGGAGGGGGAACAGGCGTACCCGAGGGGGCCCTCCCCTAGGAACTGCACTCTTCGGACGATTTTCCAAATAATCCCCATGAGGCTCTTTTTGTGATTTATATTGCTCACTGCTCACATCACTTTATCACAGATTGGTATTTTGAGGATTTTCCAACACGTCCTGTGGAGCACAGCGGGCGGCGTATAAACACCTTTTTTGGAATTCGCCAGAAGTTTCCGAAATAAGGTGTTAAGAAGAACAACACATGTCCTGTGGAGCCCATCGAGCGGCTTTATAAACACCTTTTATGGGAAATTTCTCAAGTTTGCGAAATAAGGTATTAAGAAAACAACACACGTCCTGTGGAGCACAGCAGCCCAGCGGGCGATATATAAACATCTTTTATGGGAAATTTCGCAGCAATATATGAACAGAAGTTTCCGAAATCACGTGTTTGAAGAACTACACATGTGCTTTGGAGCACAACAGCCCAGCGGGCGGCTAATAAACACCTTTTATTGGAAATTTCTCAAGTTTCCGAAATAAGGTGTTAAGAAGAACAACACACGTCCTGTGGAGCCCATCGAGCGGCTTTATAAACACCTTTTATGGGAAATTTCTCAAGTTTGCGAAATAAGGTATTAAGAAAACAACACACGTCCTGTGGAGCACAGCAGCCCAGCGGGCGACATATAAACATCTTTTATGGGAAATTTCGCTGCAATATATAAACAGAAGTTTCCGAAATCACGTGTTTTGAAGAACTACACATGTACTTTGGAGCACAACAGCTCAGCGGGCGGCTTACAAACACCTTTTATGGGAAATTTCTCAAGTTTCAGAAATAAGGTGTTAAGAAGAACAACACACGTCCTGTGGAGCCCATCGAGCGGCTTTATTAATACCTTTTATGGGAAATTTCTCAAGTTTCCGAAATAAGGTGTTTTGAAGAACTACACATGTACTTTGGAGCACAACAGCTCAGCGGGCGGCTTATAAACACCTTTTATGGAAAATTTCTCAAGTTTCCGAAATAAGGTGTTAAGAAGAACAACACACGTCCTGTGGAGCCCATCGAGCGGCTTTATAAACACCTTTTATGGAAAAAAACCACTGTACCAGGATGGAGCGTCCACACAATCGACAATCCACGAAACATTACGCTGCAAACTGAAAAGCGGTGACACCACAAACACCGAAACCAAGCGGTCAACAGGCTGATGCAAGCCATTTTCACCGCCTGAATTTCGGGATTGACTTCATTGTGCATCAAGATCTGTCTGACGGACCTTTTTGATGCATCATGATGTTTTTCTCTTATACTCCTGCATCATGATACATTATTGTGCGTCAAAATGCCTCACCAGTATTTTTTTCTTGCGGACTCACACATAACAGCTTTCAACTGACCTGAATGTATCTGATGTGCATGTGCTGGTCCCACAAACAGCCACAATTGGTGCACTGCAGATCGTTCATTGCCTTGCAACGTTGAAGCTCGACTTGCGGTACCTAAATAATTGATCAGTTGTTGGTAAAATAAGCTACCGCTGGCGACAATTCACTACGCACTGGGTTGGGCAAAAACGACAGCGTTTTGGTTTTATAAAACTTGAAACGCGTTTATTTTGCTTTAAAACACATGAAATTTCTTTATTTAACCATGTTTTCTTCCTAAAGTGTACATTTTTCGACTTTCTAGTGGATGTTTCTGCATTTGGACATTTCTTAAGAAAACATTATGATTCCTGGATCTGATATCACATTTGGATTCCGGTATGTGAAGAGATTTTAGTTTGTCTTATACGTTTTCGAATGTTTTTCAAGAAATCTGGGTTCAAGCGCCTGACTGTGATAGGGGAAACTAGTTTAGAACAATGAACGCAGGAAACTTGCGGAACATTATTCATTCACTCTATTCTTGGCACAGCGAAATCAATTTTAGCGGAGGAAAAGAAAAAAGACACTATTTGAGGTGTCTACCTTATCCGGCATCACATCAGTCAAATAGCAGTGATCGTGGCAGACGGTCTTATATTTGATCTGATTCTGGTTGGTGTTGGGCATGCGCGACACTTCAACACATTTGGCCGCCGTGCACACCGTGCGAGGATAATCGATCGGTTTCGGCTTCAGTTGCAAATGAGGCACCATTAGCTTGTCGGACAAGTCTTTGCCTTTGCCTTTCAGTCGTTTCACCTGAATTCGATACAACACATTGTTTCACAAAGGTTTGTCCTCGGCATCGAACAACTGAGTGACTTTACTCAGGAACGAGCAACAGGGGTGCCGAACCCTCAATCCAGTCCAGGCAAATTTACAAATATGTCCCGGGTCAAGGAATGAGTTTTCCATTTTCAGACGGTTTTAGTGAAAAATTTTTAGTTGTGCTTGACTGGCATTAAAAACATTAGCACGGTATCGGATGGTAGTGAACATACTGACCCATTTTTCGATGGCCAAAATATACGTGACAAGTGTGCCTCTGTGTGATAAACGTCTGACCGAGAGTATACCTCCTCTTCACCGGCAGTCAAATTGTCCAAATTCTGCTGTATAATCGCACTGATGTCGGCTAGCGGTTTGGTCAGCGTTTGAATCAGCCGACGAGCTTCATTCATTGTGACGGTAGCGTCAACCTGCGTGAAGTGGCTACCTCAGATGCCAGAAATTCCCTATGTGCTTAATGTACCGTTCGGAAAAGTGTAGCTACGGTCAAAAATATATCCTACAAAATCGTTAGGAAATCTGACCTACTACCATAATTCATACCTGATGTGGCTCAAGCGCTTCCACATGCTCTATCAATCGCTGCGTGACGGACCATGATTTCTCCCAACTCGCATTGTAATTTCTTCGGTCTTCATCGGTGAAGGTGATCCCTTCAACATAACAGGCTGTATAAATGAAATGAGCTTTGTCCGCATTAGAACGGACTCTGCGATTTGTCCCCCCGATTGGTACAGTCAAATCAAGAACCAACCGTTGTGCAGACAGCAGAGAAAACGGAACGCCTCGTTATCGACGCAATAAACGGTCTTCTCTGACAGCACAATGTCGACGCCTTCGGGACGTTTACGCAGTCCGTCCAAATGGACACGCAACGGAGGCAGCGTGTCACCGGGTCGGTAGAACGTGCCGCGGGCGTTCGTGAAGCAGAAGACGATGTTGTTGGCGGCCGATTTGTGCAGATGTAGCAGCAGTTCGTTGATGCAATACTTGAATATCTGCAGTCAAAATGGGAAATTCATGAACAGAACGGGAACAAGTGTGGTAAATTGCGCATTCCTGATCGGTCATCAAACGTCGCAAGTGTTTAGACAGCAGACGAGTCAAATCACTTAGCGTCAGTCAATCTGCAAACGTGCGTCTGGGAGATCCAGTTCAAAGGGAACCGCCAATAACAGAACTCGCTGTGGACGGCACTGGCCGAAATTTGTAACTGTGCATTCAGGGTTTCAAAAGGTCGCGACGCGACCTGCTGATGCTTGCGTCAGAACAAGAAGTTCATGGTTTGCGAGCTAGCTTGACACGCTTTGGAAATTGAAATTTGAAAACATTTCGAATTTCTGTTTCATTCCGTGCCATTCCCTACCAACGCACAAAGCTTGCCCTTGCCCGGCTCTAAAGACATCACTCGATTTTGGGCTTACCACCGTCAATCTGGCATCATTCGGTTTCATCAATATGATGATGCCGTGCAACTCCTTGTAGTTGGCGATGAAACGCAAAACCGACGCGAAATTCCGATCGTCGGCGTCTGGGCCTCGATTATCGCCGATGCCCGGCGTGTCAATCAAGTTGATGATTTTCCGATTAGCTTTGAACTGGTAGGTCTTCGGTTGCTGCGTTGCCGATGCGCCAACCTCCTTAAAATGTAAGATGTGCGTCTATCACTTTGTCATGCTTGAACGTCAACAGATAAATAAAAGACGTACGAAGCACTCGTTGTCAGATTCGCCAACAGAAATTGCGCGCTGTTGAAAATTTTCGTCCGAAATGTAGAACTTCGTCGGTATCAGACATACCTGCCTGCCATCTCTTGCCCTATCCAATGTTTCGTACGTCAGATAGTTCGCGAAACCTACAAAGAACATCCAGGTGGAAACTCATGCAATGTGTTCGTAGCATTTCTCCCAAGCTCGAATTAAACTTTCACTCTTATTCGCAGTTTCAGAGTATTGTCAAAAATCTCAAATGTGAAGAACAAACCGTTGATAAACGTCGACTTTCCGACACCGGTTTCGCCCAGAATCAAGATGTTCAATTCCGGGAAAGGTTGCAATTTCGACAGCAAAGAGCGTAGAATGTCCGCAGCGAACGTTTTGAATTCGCCGCCGTGCTTACTGTCGCCGCAACGAAATCTGAGTTCCGTTAGGCTCAGTTTTATTTGTGCATTCAAAAAGGAGCACGAAAAACACGAGAGAATGTGAAAAAGAAAACAAAACCTGAACGCGTGCGGATCGCCTGAGCCACAGTTGCAGTAGAAGCGGCCGCAATCAAAGCCGTACTCAATGCGTTGTGAGCACGTGGCACACACCCAATCCCACTCGTTTGGCTCGCACTGTGAATGTTGGCCGTATGACCCTGGACAGCGCAGTGTCAGGTCCGCGCGACGATTTGGCCTGGAGCATCGTGCGAGTGATCATCCTTGAGTGCTCACCCACGTAATACACCACCAGTGCAAACATTTGTTGACGATTGCGATCAGGTGTGACAACTAACCGGTATGGTTCGAACTTCATTTCACCGGTATGTTTTGCCAGCGGCACGCTCAGCCGTTTCACGTATTCGGCCAACAGATCGTCGCGCGTGAACAAGCCGCCTTTGTAGTGCGCGATTTTGTTGATTCTCATCAACTGGTCGTCATTCGTCGCCGAAACGTCCAAATCAACGACATAGCGCGGCAGCTGATTCGGTTCGGACTGGAGTGTGCCGAAAAACGCCGCCGAGCTGTCGAACAGAGCACGGCGGTCGCCACGATCGCACAGCTGCGCGCTCCAGCTGGCAAAGAACACGCAGCATTCGCTGCAGTTGTCCCTGTGCAGTTTCATCGCAAACGATTCGCCCTTGCCGACGTAGCGAACGCCAGCTGCTTTCAGACTGTCGATGTAGGCGCACTTCTCACGGATGTCGATCACCGAATTCAGAAATTCGTTCACACGCATCGTTGCGGCGTCGCTCGCGTCGAACGCCGCAATCGTGCCGTTCACCTGGTCGCAGCCAATCTGCCCGAAGCGGACTTTGACGATTTGGTCGTGCAGCGTGCCGCGAAATTGGTTGCGCGCCATTTGCAGCTGCAAGCGTATATTGACATGAAGGTATAGGCATTGTCACGCGTCATCTCGTGCTTGTATGTGCAATAAAGCTGCGGATGCAAATAAAACTCACGGATTGACCGCCATGAACGTGTAAACGCTCATGAGCCACAACGATACGTCTTGTCCACAAACACCTACAGGTAACATCAACCTCGGACGGACTTTATGGTTACTTTTTGGCATCCTAATGGTTAAGATTGTGACCGAAATGCACGTTTGTCAACAATAACCTCTTGGTATCGTTTGTTGACGGCCTTAATTCTATCGTCGGGCAGACACGTCGCGTGGACACGCATATCCTCGCATACGTCAGCCAGTGCGCGTGTCGAAGCATCGAATTCATCGAACACACGTGCGACCTCGAAGATGACGTTGTCGTCGACGCGATGTAGCAATCTGGTTTTCGATTGAAATTACCGCCTGATTGTGCTGGGGGCTACGTTGCTTGCATTGACATGGTGCACTACACTTCTAGAAATCGAAACACGCTGCCTCACTCTAACGTGAACTGGCAGTCAACGTTGCAGAACTCGTGAAACGGATTCATTCACCATTACCTGTCAGCTTTGGCTACGGCTTCAATTGATGTTTGCAGCGACGCCAATGGCAACAACTCGTATGATACCTGAATTAGGCGTGGTGTTGCACAACGGCAAAGTAGAGTGCAGGGTCTTGGGCAGTAATGGATTCCTATCACAAAACTCGCGGCGATATCAAACTTGCGGTCGTAAAACTTAAATCTGCAGAGGACATAAGTAATGTCACATGACCAAGGCCGCACTCAGACAAACGCGAAAAGCGAAAAGCGAAAAGTTAATGGTCGCAAAAGTTTTCGCTTTTGTCTGAGGGCAAAAGCAAAATGTTAACTTTTCGCTTTTCGCTTTTCGCGTTTGTCTGAGGGCCAAAGCAAAACGTTAACTTTTCGCTTTTCGCATTTCGCGTTTGTCTGAGGGCAAAAGCGAAAAGTTTAAAAAGCAAAAAGTCATCATGATTCCTTATTCCCAAAATCTGACTGCACACCCGTTGCAAACTGAGGACAATGAAGACAAATTTTTGTTTGAATCATATTTTGTGATAAAGTTGGATCACTAATTTCGACCAGCGTAAAAGTTGTTCCCCTGCACTAAATGAACAACTTTCACGCTGGTCGAAATTAGTCATGCAACTCTATCACAAAATATGATTCAAACAAACATTTGTTATCATAGCCTAAAATGGACCAGCTTAAGAAGACAAAAATGTTTTGCTTGGCAGGCGCAGAAATACACGCTCAACTTTGAGCCGGTGTTTGTTTGAATGATACACATTGTGAAACTACAACAAAGCCAGCGTCCCATTCCGAAAAATATTTTGAAATGAGGTACAGTTACAAATGTAACCACTAAATGACCAATAAAACTAAACCACATCCGACCGCCAAACATGTCAGCTGAACTTGCTGAAGAATGAAACGTCGTGTCGAACATCAACAGTGCAACAGCACACGCTATGTTTGCTGTTTGTGCGCGCTTAACTTTTCGCTTTTGCCCTCAGACAAACGCGAAAAGCGAAAAGCGAAAAGTTAACTTTTCGCTTTTGCACTCAGACAAACGCGGAAAGCGAAAAGCGAAAAGTTAACTTTTCGCTTTTGCCCTCAGACAAAAGCGAAATGTTAACTTTTCGCTTTTCGCTTTTCGCGTTTGTCTGAGTGCGGCCCAAGGCAAGACCTTGGCCGGTTACCAAATCTGAAATCGCTCAATGCATACCTGAACGCCTTTTCCACCATTAGCCTGTTGAATACGCGCCGGAATACCTCGGAAATAAATGACAGCCTGAAATCGAGTGCTTCAAGTGGTTGATGTGCCAAACCAGCTGATCTGTGCGCTTGGTACATGAAGGTATATGACAATATCATAACACTTATGGTTTGCGCATATTCCAAGTCACAAACACGGGTACATAGCAGAAAGCGCCAATACGCACGCACGCGCTGTCTTGGACACCTGATTGCACATACCTCATCGATGCTGTCCGGTAGTTTTCCACCATCGGGCAACGCGTCTTCAGTGATATCAATTCGATACTTGTGTGACCGACCGTTGTTGGTCGAAACACGCTCGCCCTTACCAGTGCCCTCAATGGAGACTTTCATGAATCCGAGCTTCACCTGCAACGGAAATGATACTCAGCTGTAAGAGCGACATCAAACTTGGTGATCGGATCGGATCGGATGTGGTCTGCTTTGGTCACGTGACTTTTTTGAATTGATCACATGAAGAAATTTAGCGATACCGCTAATTTCGATCAGCGTAAAAGATGTTCCCCGACCTAAAATGAATAACTTTTAAGCTCGACAAAATTGTTGGGCAAGAATCGCGCACTACCAAGGCAGTCACAGTCGCGCGCTGGTTTTCCAGTTACGGCTCCTGGGAGTCTATTCGATAGTAGGTGGCAACTATTTTTATGCCCAAACAGAGGCCCATGGAGATTTATCCGAACCATGTAGAATTTTAACCCTTTTCGAACATGAACTATACCTAATTACTGATTAGGTTAATAATTAGGTTGCAAATTTCCCAATTGCTATAACTAATTGCAGTATGTTTTTGAGCCGTATAAATGCTTGGCAACGCTGATATTTCGGTTCGACATGGAATGCTGACAAAAAGTTGGAACAAAAACCGTAAGACCTACAAACAAAGGAATAAAAGCGGGATATTATGAAAAATAGCTTGCTTTGTTTCCCTTTTTTTCGGGTAATTTCTGACTAGCAACACTTTATGCCCGCACGAAAGAATCCAGTGGCGCGCCATTGGGCGTCGGGGGTGTCACGAAAAAAAACAGCGCTTGGTTTTCGAAAGACAATAGCTGAGGCAGGCTGACAATTAGCTGAGGGCAGTGTAGGCCTAAGCCTAAGCCTAAGCCCAAGCCTTAACATACTTCCGCACTCTGACAAAAGCAAAAAGCGAAAAGTTTTTCAGCGTAGTCAAGTGCACAGCACATGCCAAAGAGCCTCTGAAACATTTTGTTTGAGCGTCACTGTGGCTTAAGGACCGCGGTTAAGGAGCTGCTGTTGTGCTGAACTTTTCGCTTTTCGCTTTTGTCAGAGGGCGGCCTAAGCCCATGCCTGAGACGTACCTGCAGCTCGCCAGCATATTTGTTCTGATCCTCGTGGTCATCGATGGCCATGCGAACAGTGGCGGTCGCGTTCGCGCCCCATTGCACGCCGACGACCACGTGCGTCGCCTGCGGCACGTCAGCGATTGATTGCGACGATATCGATTTCAACATCGAGTTCACTTCGAGTTTCTCGTGCTGCAAGGAGATTTATCAATGTCGTAGTGTTGTTTGCCACGCCGTCAACGCTGCTGATGGTCATCAACACAACGCAGACACGAAGCAGTCCGAAATGAGCGCGGTGTGGGATAGTGGGTTGTGTTGAAGACCAAGAGTTGACCACGTGAATATAAGCCGACATTATCTGGGATGTTCTGGGTCACAGCCGGATACTTGACCTCCGTGAGACACGGCACCAAAACGACATCGGCCAACGACGAGAATATGAAACTCGCTTCCTCAGCATTCACCACCCTGTGCGCTTTTTCGGTTCTTGATTTTTTTCAGTGCTCTGTATCTCAGAAAAGTCTATCCAGAGAACCAACCAATCTTCTGGAACACACAAACACAAGAGAACACGAAAAACATAATATGAACTTTACCGGTTCTCCAATTTTCATCGGTCAAAACAAACTAAAATCGTGTACCCGTGTGAATCATAAAAAACCGAGAACCGACCGAGTATGATGAATGGAAAACCATAGCAGGCACTCAGTAATTACCTACCCGAGTCTTCATTTGACACACAAGTGTTGCTTGAGCTTCGCGGTTGGTCGATCGGCTTGTGGACAAATATGTTGCACAACCAGACCCCGAGTACAGGCCACACAGCATGCTCACCTGTGCATTGCAGACCAGAGATGTTGCCACTGCCGTGCCCAAAGTCAAGACCCCTCAAAACCCATCGGACTTCCGCCCCATCTCCAAATTACCGCTGTGCTCAAAAATCGCTGAGAAGCACATTCGAAACATCCTGAATGGATTCATTGCCCCCGAACTCTCAGAAACGCAGTTCGGTTTTCGTGGAGGTCGGTCTACAACTGAGGCCCTGTTGCATTTCAATACTACAGTCACTCGTGCTCTTGATGTTTCAAATTCTGTTGTTGCTGTGTATTTTGATGTTCGAAAGGCTTTCGATACACCGTTCCTCACCATCTATTATTGCGTGTGTTACAAGACGATTTCAATGTTCCACCCGATTTATTGTTGTTGATTTAATACTATTTGTCTGATCGAACCCAATGTGTGAATGTAAATGGTGTGTGTTCTGATTTCTTGTCTGTTCTCTCTGGTGTGCCGCAGGGCAGTGTATTAGGACCGTTATTGTTTCTCGCATACGTCAACTCTGTTGCAAAACTACATTTCTCTCCGTGTTCTCGTATTATTCTCTATGCTGATGATCTGGTACTGATTCACTTCATGTGTACACCTGACTGTGAAAAGCATTTGCAAGAGGATGTGAACTTGATTGTCGAGCACTTCTCCAAACACAAACTTCTCTCCATTAATTCTACCAAAACAAAACTTCAACAATTTGCTCGCTCAAGTTCATGTCCCGCTGTCCCTGCTATTGTGATTGATGAATGTCTGATTGATGTTGTCGATGCAAACAAATATCTGGGTGCTGTTGTTGATTCCAAGTTTGATTTTGGTCTGCATACTACTGCCACGTTTGTGAAAGTGAAGAAAATTGCTGGTTCATTGTACCGTACCTTTCGTAATGATCTACCTGTGCCTGTCATGCGTTATCTGTATCAAACCTTGATTTGCTCTGTCATGTACTATTCGTGTGAGGTGACCTATCCTGTTCATGACTATTCACGTAATTTGTTGGAAAGAACACAAAAATCCATTATTCGCATGTTCTCTGGCAATTATGATCGGTCTGTGTCATATTCGCAGTTGTGTTCAATGTTTGGTGTTGATTATGTGGGTGTCACTGTCATTAAACGTCGTCTGAGATTGATGCATTCTTATGTTCTTGGTATTCGTGCTGCTCCTGTTGACTCTATTTCGTTCATTTCTGATTCCAATTCTCGCTCCAGTTCTCGTCTTAATCATTCTCGTGCCATTTGTATCCCACGTGCTAAAACTCATATTCTCGCTACCAGTGCTATTGTTATCATGTCCCATCTTTACAATGCTTTACCTGATTTTGCTGTTTTCCTGCGAATGGGCACATTCAAAGGAGTCATTCGTTCGCAAAGCTTGATTGTTGAATTGTTGTACAAATTGCGATTGCTGCCAGTGAAATTTATTCCGTCCGTGTGTGAAATGTAATTGACCGATCATGCTGTGTTTCTGTGTTTTCTGTGTTTTGCTCCTTATCATCATCTACATCTCTCGATCCGTAACTATCCACTGGCCCACTAAACACTTGTAATTATTTATGGTTTCGTCGTTACTGTCCAGCTTATGCGTGTTGTTGACGTTACCATGTTGCTTCTGATGCAATAAAAAACTTGAACTTGAACTTGAATGTTATACCGGCTTACCATATTTATCCATTTAAAGCCCCCCCCAAATAACTAATAGAGCTCTCGGGGCTCTAACTAGAAAATTTTCCACTTGAAGCCCGCGGGGCTCTAATTGAATTTTTCCTTCTGGGTCCATTTTCCATCAACTTCCGATTAGAGCCCCCGGCGGCTCCATGTGGAACACTCCGGTAGTCAATGTGGTGGGGTACAAATGGTTGATGCGGTTTGCAGTGCGTTGTTGTGTAGCTCGATAGGGAATCAGAGTCAGAACTTCAGCACTTCACTTGGATGCGTGTGTTCGAGGATTCCGCGAAACTGCACAGTATCTTTTTTGCGGCACAGCCCCGTGTCAAGCATACGTACAATATTAATTTACTGCTGCCCACCAGAGCTGTGCCAGAGTGACAAGATGTACGAAAATACTGCATCATACTGAGTCGGCGAAACCGAATCCGGTGTCCCTTTCTTCACGTTGCCTCTCTAAAGTGCGAAAGGGGGCAATCGTCAATTATTGTGGTCATCTCGCCGATTGTGCTCAAAATTGGTATCCGAGAGTTCATTTGGGTGCTGAATCAGAATTTCGGATCAGTTTTTTGCACACATCCCTAAAATGAGGCTCGTAGCTTTTGCTATTTTTAGCCATTACAGGGGCGGTAGCGGTCTCGTTGAAGGCGACGGGTACAGAAACTGACCTGAAGTTATGATTCAGTACCCAAACAAACGCTCGCATTTTAAGCAAAATCGGTGAAATGACCCCATTTGATGATCCCCAAAACACTGTAGATAAGCTGCGTGACCAAAAGGACACCGGATTCGGATTCCCAGGTCAAAATTACTGACCTAAATCAGATGCAGACCTCAATAACATTTTGCAACCGATTTCGCCTTGGTCCCCATGCTAGGTACCCATAGTATTTTGCATCTGTTACTGTTGCACACCTCATCTTTTGGCCCTTTGATTGGTCAACACTAAACTATAAAAATTGACCGATTATTCAGCCACAAACTCTGACTGACACATCGCATGTATTGGTCGCACAATGACTATATGAGAATCCATCCCCCTATTTTTCCTGCATCGTCAAGGAGAGTTTCTGGCGATTTTTTTCAAATCGAATCAGGTTTTGACAAGGAGGTATTTTCTCTTTCTTTTCCCGCTTTACTTATCGGGAGTGATCAACGTGTGTGTGTTGTGTATCGATTTCACACGTAAAGCGTGTAATACGTGGCTACAGTAACCCGAGCCCGAACCATTTTGGTTGCGTTGAATTCAGGGTGAAACTTCTGCACACGTGTGTTTCTCGTTCTTCTCACTGATAAGATTGCAAAGTGCTTGTCAAAACCTGGTTCAATTTGAAAATAATTGCCAAATATCCGCCTTGTCAATGCAGGAAAATTAGGGGGATGGATTCTCATATTGTCATTGTGCGACCAATATATAGTCAAATTCTCAAATTGCCACAAATAGATTGGAAACTTTCTGTTAATTGCCTTGCAAGATCAGGGCCCATACGCGAATACGACCTGGTTTAGACCAGAGGTTCGGGACAAAGGAAAACAAATTCTTGTCTAAAACTGAATTGTCACCCTTCCCATCTTTTTGCGACAATTCGAGAATTTGATTATATACCTTCAGTTCGCCATTGACGTTCAATTTTTCGTATTTGTCGTCGAGTTTGTCCGTGAACACGAATTTCGTGTTCGTTCCCGGCGTGTCCGTGGGCGTGACGGCCGCGGTCGGTATCTGGCCGACAAACAGACCGCGACCGCAGAATGTGTCCGTGTGCGCATCGTAGAGGTCGCCGAGACTCGCGATGCTGCCCAACGCCTGACGCGACATGGTCGTGGTTGGGCTGGTATGGAATGGGAAGGAGTGAATGAAAGAATGGCGCTTATTCAAATGACGTCGACGTGTACATAAAGGCAAACCACACAAACATGAGCTCGATTTCGCAGCTGGCAGAATGGTGAAACATTCACACATGGCTGCTGATTTGGTAAATGTTACACGTTGCAGAATACAAAACGGGGCATGATGATTTTCTCTTTCTATTCGTTTTGAATACAGCCACCTTCGAAATCGGGCTCGTATTGATGTCGTTTGCCTTTACACGGCGCGGGCTGCTGATTTGAAGCCAGTTGCGCTTTGATGCAAAATCTGTCGGCGCGTCACTCTTTGCACGTAACTGCGCATAACACTCTAGGGTTTACATATGTTACACGTGGTAAATCTGCGTTTTTTACATGAAATTTGTGTCGACATCAGAGTATTGGAGAAAGGCAGTGTGGTAAACTCTCACCGAATTTCAAAAAAAAGTCCCTGAGCTTGAAAAATATGAACGCACCTTGAGGACATATCGTATGCTTCCGCCCTGTATACTTATTTAGACCAATAAATTTATATTGATTTCAACGTTGTTAATTCAGAGACCTGAAACAACGGAATGCAGTGTGATATCAACATACACATGTGTGCGGTAAGACTTGCAAAATTTTACGCTTCCACACGAAGCGATTTACAGTTTATAAAGCAAGATTAATAGAGTTGAGAAAATGATAAATGAAAATGCTTACGAACGACAACGTTCTTTTATACGGTGTTACACAGTCACCGTGCACATCTGTTGTGAAACAAAAAAACCACTTTACTGCAAAAGGAAATGAAATGAGTCATTGAGAGATGGCCTGACGTGAAAATGGGTGCTCCTTTGCCACGCAATAGCTATGACACATCGGCGATCAACCATCAAAAATTTCGTAATATAATGCGACGATAAATACCGATCGCATATTGGTACTCTCAAATGATAGTGATAACGTTGGTCAAACTTTGTGTGGCGAGCAAAAACTTAGTCATTTTGATACATGCAGGAAATCGAAAAATCACTGGGCGCAGCTTTTCTCAAAGACTTTGTTCAGTAACTCAACACACACTGTACACAACATCACATTATCAAAACAGCAAAATTTCGGGAAAATGATCATAACCATCAGTCAGCAGTGAGCTTCCTTAGGCCGCTCTCTGACAAAAGCAAAAAGCAAAAAGTTTACCACACACTTTTCGCTTTTTGCTTTTGTCAGAGAGCAAAAGCAAAAAGTTGACTTTTTGCTTTTTGCTTTTTGCTTTCGTCAGAGAGCAAAGGCAAAAAGCAAAAACTTGAAAAAAAGCAAAAAAGTCATCATGACTTTTTACGTCCAAAACCAGGCTGCACAAACCCGAAAATCAAAAATTACACAGGTCTGGTTCACAAAGTTCACAACACACTTTTTGCTTTTTGCTTTTGTCAGAGAGCGGCCTTATCAGTTAGGGCACAACACACTTTTTGCTTTTTGCTTTTGTCAGAGAGCGGCCTTATCAGTTAGGGCGCGGCCAGGTATTGGTCGCACAATGACTTTATAAGAATTGGTCAAATTTTTTTCCTGAATCGTAAAGAGGGAAAGTGACGGGGCAATGACGTTGCGTTGCGTGATCGCACACAAAGCATGTAGTAAAGAGAATGTTTCAGACCTGCGGCAACGTGGTTGATCTGCTAGATTATTTTCAGCTGAAAATGTTTTGTGAGAATCACAAATATCACAGTGGTTAAGAGTGACTGAACGTGAAAATCAGGATTGATTTGATGAATTCTTATATAGTCATTGTGCGACCAATAGATGCGGACTGCGGACATAGAAAAAAAACCATGTCCAATGTCCGCAGTCCGCAGTCCGCATCTACATGGCCGCACTTGCGACTGCGGACTGCGGACATTGAAAAACAACTATGTCCAATGTCCGCAGTCCGCAGTCCGCATCTACCTGGCCGCACTTGCGGACTGCGGTTTGCGGACAATCGAAACATTTTTTGATTGTGTTTGCTAGTGCGATATACAACTACAGGGTTGTGAATATAGTGTAACGTGGAATCCTGCCCTGTTGCCTGCCATTCAATACCATGAAACATTCTAACGTGTGTGTCCTTATTCTGTGTTTGCTGTGTGTGATACGTGGCAGTCGTCAGTTGCGCGTGTGTTGGCAATTGATTATTGTGAGTTGGCAGATATTACATGGATGTTTCAGGCAACAACAGAAGACAACACAGTCAGGGTTGGGCAAAAAAAAATTTTTTTAAATTTTTCGGGGGAACAAAATGTTCTAAAACGTCCAAAAATGGCCTTTTTGGGGGTTATTTTTTGTCATTTTTTCTCAAGGGTCGAGAAATTTTCTCCACAAAATCAACTTTGGGGCATGTATTTGGTACCTAAGATACCCCAAATGATGTTATTATACCTACCTGTGATACATGGGACACAGTATGCATGTACCCATATGGTACTTCGATGTCATACCCCATCAGGTCGGTCATATACGACTGATTCAGCTACCCGACAAGTATTTCCGTAGCTTATATTCTCAATTCTGTGTGGTTTATGAATGAATCTTGCTGATTCGGCCACAAACTGTTGTGTCCGATACCACAGAGCAGTAATCATCGGTCCATATCAAGCACAGACTGTTGGATCGCACCGAAATGACGTAAACACCCTTATGAGTTGTTTGAGAAAACCGATTGACTTGTGGTTGCGGTTGATTGAATTCATTATGTGTGTTTTCCTTGTCGGACGAAGTACCGCAATACAACTGTTATACACAATTTATCTGACGTTTCGTGCCCAACTGGTGCACTTCTTCAGAGATATCTGCAAACAACGTAAAGAAAGTCAGAAAACCGCAATTTGCATGGCTAAATACTGAGTTCCGGTTCCAGTTCCGGTTCTGGCTCAGAAAAGCACTGGATCCAAAAACTAATGTCACCACCGAGTTTCTCGACCTTCAAAACCCCCGGTGCCGCGGCAGATTTCTCGTCCGATGTATCCCCCGTTTTTGCGCGTTTTTAAGGCAAATTTGGTAAAATTTCCCTGAATCTCAGACTTTTAAAAAAAAATTTAAAAAAAAACTTTTTTTTAAAAAAACTTGTTTAAAAAATTTTTTTTCCAACCCTGAACACAGTATTATGCACGGCGTTGAAGTTTGCATATTTACAACCCTGTAGTTATATGCTTACTAGCAAACACAATCAATGAAATGTTTCGATTGTCCGCAGTCCGCAGTCCGCAAGTGCGGCCAGGTAGATGCGGACTGCGGACTACGGACATTGGACATAGTTTTTTTTCAATGTCCGCAGTCCGCAGTCCGCATCTACCTGGCCGCGCCCTTACAAAAGTCAAAAATAGGACCGCTGTGGAATTAAAAATATTGTTGAATTTTGCGTGGCACGGGCATTGTCTCCGTAGTGGCGAGAGTGTGTGGCATTCACCCAATGTGTGAATGTAAATGGTGTGTGTTCTGATTTCTTGTCTGTTCTCTCTGGTGTGCCGCAGGGCAGTGTATTAGGACCGTTATTGTTTCTCGCATACGTCAACTCTGTTGCAAAACTGCATTTCTCTCCGTGTTCTCGTATTATTCTCTATGCTGATGATCTGGTACTGATTCACTTCATGTGTACACCTGACTGTGAAAAGCATTTGCAAGAGGATGTGAACTTGATTGTCGAGCACTTCTCCAAACACAAACTTCTCTCCATTAATTCTACCAAAACAAAACTTCAACAATTTGCTCGCTCAAGTTCATGTCCCGCTGTCCCTGCTATTGTGATTGATGAATGTCTGATTGATGTTGTCGATGCAAACAAATATCTGGGTGCTGTTATTGATTCCAAGTTTGATTTTGGTCTGCATACTACTGACACGTCTGTGAAAGTGAAGAAAATTGCTGGTTCATTGTACCGTACCTTTCGTAATGATCTACCTGTGTCTGTCATGCGTTATCTGTATCAAACCTTGATTTGCTCTGTCATGTACTATTCGTGTGAGGTGACCTATCCTATTCATGACTATTCACGTAATTTGTTGGAAAGAACACAAAAATCCATTATTCGCATGTTCTCTGGCAATTATGATCGGTCTGTGTCATATTCGCAGTTGTGTTCAATGTTTGGTGTTGATTATGTGGGTGTCACTGTCATGAAACGTCGTCTGAGATTGATGCATTCTTATGTTCTTGGTATTCGTGCTGCTCCTGTTGACTCTATTTCGTTCATTTCTGATTCCAATTCTCGCTCCAGTTCTCGTCTTAATCATTCTCGTGCCATTTGTATCCCACGTGCTAAAACTCATATTCTCGCTACCAGTGCTATTGTTATCATGTCCCATCTTTACAATGCTTTACCTGATTTTGCTGTTTTCCTGCGAATGGGCACATTCAAAGGAGTCATTCGTTCGCAAAGCCTGATTGTTGAATTGTTGTACAAATTGCGATTGCTGCCAGTGAAATTTATTCCGTCCGTGTGTGAAATGTAATTGACCGATCATGCTGTGTTTCTGTGTTTTCTGTGTTTTTTTGCTCCTTATCATCATCTACATCTCTCGATCCGTAACTATCCACTGGCCCACTAAACACTTGTAATTGTTTATGGTTTCGTCGTTACTGTCCAGCTTATGCGTGTTGTTGACGTTACCATGTTGCTTCTGATGCAATAAAAAACTTGAACTTGAACTTGAGAGAAACCAGCTGCCGCAGCCAGACACACAACAACAACAACACTAAATGCATGGCTGGTCGAAAAAACCTGGCATTTGTATGCGGACGTCGGGCAGCTAGTCAACAGATTGGCATATTTTGTTGTCGTTGACGCTAGGTGTCAACGGCAGCCCCAACTCTATTTAATATGGCTGCACGTCAAAAGCTATTGCATAGTCCGTCCACTAACTGATGGCACTTTGTGTTGCTGCTGGTTGGTTTGTTCCCTTCCTCCACGTTCTAAATGAAAGAGAAATTGAGTGTGACCGATTTTACAAAAAAAACCAAAAAAATAACACAATGAGTCGAAAAGATTGAATTCGATCAAATTTAAAATTAAGTTAAATAAAATCGATAAAAGACGTCGATTTCATAAAAACCACAATCTAGGAGCAAAATAATTTTTTTCGGAAACTCAATTTCTCTTTCATTAAAACGTGGAGGAAGGGAACAAGTTGGCCAGAAGCATCACAAAGTGACATGAGCTGATGGACGGATTATACACGTATGTATTATTACAGCAGCGTGTTACAGCGACACTGTCCCAGTTTCTTTCGCTCATTTATTGGGGCTGTACTGGACCCATCGACGCTATAATCGGGGCATGCGCGGTAGCTGGCCAGTAATTCCACAGCAAAGCACCGATGGTTTCAATATTTAAGCACAAGGTGCCTTGGGGCACCCTACATCTGCGTTCAAAATTTGACGTTGATCGGTACCGGCGTCGTCAGGGTTGGATTAAAAAAAATTTTTATTATCGAAACTTTTTTTTAACTTTTTTGAATTTTTAAAAAAATTTTTTAAGATTTACTTTTTTTATTCCGGACCACAAAAATTTCGGTTCTCAACGTGAAAAATTGTCGAAAATTTTTGTAAGTATATTTTATTGCACTTGAGAATATAGGAATAGTTGACACCGACCAGTTGTGTCCACAAACGGGCAGTAGCGAGGTTATATTTTTTACAATGAGCCAGATAACGTAACAATTCGCGTTGGGGATAGCCTGTCCACCATATGTAACAACATCTGTAGATTGTAGTATAAAAAGTGAAGGGAAAGTGAAGTCACGTGAAAGGTAAATGATTGGCACATTTTTTAAGCAAAGTTACATGAAAACAGCTGCATAACCGGCGGTGTTGGAACGATAATTTTGGACTTCAAGCAGATTTGACTTCCTGGAATAACTGAATGCGCACATAATGACGGCTGCTTAGGTTGTTTAGCAGAGCCACGGACTGTCTAACGCAGGGTTGAAAAAAATGCACAGTGGTTAAGAGTGACTGAACGTGAAGATCAAGATTGATTTGATGAATTCTTATATAGTCATTGTGCGACCAATACCATGTTTCTCACGCGCTCACCCGAGCAGGGTTGAAAAAAAAATTTTTTAATTAACGAGCTTTTTTTTTAAAAAAAAATTTTTTTTGATTTTTTTTGACGAAAAATTTTTTTATTAGAAAAAGTGTTGCAAACGACGTTTCAGGATAAATGAAATTGATACAAGATATTTTTCAAAAATTGAAAAATTTTCGCCTGAGACCGAACTTGAGTGGTGACACCCGGTAGTATTGTGCAGATTCCAGGGTCTCCGACCAGTCTGAGGTTGATGTTCACTAACGATGTTACTCTGATGTATTGAAGCATGCCGTACAACGTATTTTAATGTATGTAATGCCGTATATCTGATATACGACCATCAAAATATCGATTACAGCCCAAATCTTGCGCGTCAGATCGACTTTGCGTGCCCGGTTTTGCACCAGACCTGCATATATACATGTGTAGTAGCATGTAGTAGTATACTACAGCCACGTGCTCATGAGACGACTCTTTTTAAAGCTTGCTTGGCCAGATTCAAAAATGCACCGGTTACACAGGTTTTCGCAAACAAAAGAAAGAGATTGGGCCGAGAGAGATGATGACAAGTTCCAGCTGGCTGACCTCAATTTGTTGCGTGCTTACGCGAACAGCAACGTCGTTCAACACACAAATGTTTTGGGAGTCAAAAGGGAATTTACGCACCGAGGTGGAGAGCGTGTTTTTAAAAAATGCATGCGTTTCTCTTTCTTTCATTTCCGAAATACGTGGAACCGGAACATTATTGGATCCGTTCAAGTCAACCTCAAAATAAGTCGTCTCATGAGTTCGTGGCTGGACTATACATTATCGGTGCCACATTACTATAAAAGACCAGCCCCGCGCATCCCTGTACGGATTTGGTGACAATACAGGGCGCCGCAGGCGCGATTTTGGAAAAATTGTCCCGTCCACAGAAAAAAGTGCCAATTTTTTGCCTCGAAAAAGGCCATTTTTGGACATTTCAGCCCATTTTGGGCAACTTTTTTTATTAAAAAAAGAAAAATCTGAGTTTCAAAAAAAATTTTTTTAAAAAATTTTTTTTTAATTCACCACTTTTATTAAACAACCCTGGTCTAACGTTGTAATGACATTGTACCGATGCGAAATACAAGCGCCGCAGGTAATTTTTTGAGAAAAAACAAGCAGAAACATGCATAAAAACATGCATTTTCACCGCAAAAAGGGGGAAAATAATAAAAAAAGTTGTGAAATAATAAAAAAGTGAACTTACTTTTCTAATTTTTAATAACCGAAAAAGTGGCGAACTTTTTTTTAAATTTTTTTTACAAAAAAATTTAGTATTTTTTTAAACCCAACCCTGGGCGTCGTGGCCTTACGGTACCCAGCGCCTCTCAAAAAGCGCAAAACCGTTCTTCTTCTTCTTTCTTTCTTTCTTTCTTTTTTTTCCGGTAAAGAGTTCGTCCAAAACTCAGGGATACATCGGACGAGAAATCTGCCGCGGCACCGGGGGTTTTGAAGGTCGAGAAACTCGGTGGTGACATTAGTTTTTGGATCCAGTGCTTTTCTGAGCCAGAACCGGAACTGGAACCGGAACTCAGTATTTAGCCATGCAAATTGCGGTTTTCTGACTTTCTTTACGCTGTTTGCAGATATCTCTGAAGAAGTGCACCAGTTGGGCACGAAACGTGAGATAAATTGAGTATAACAGTTGTATTGCGGTACTTCGTCCGACAAGGAAAACACACATAATCAATTCAATCAACCGCAACCACAAGTCAACACCAATGCTATGTACGTACATAGACCTGTGTATGCCGGTGACCTGCCGGTCGCCTCATGCGAGATTTGCGCGCGTTAAGTACCAGACCAGCAGCAACCCAGTGACCGGAGCTGGCCTCATGCGAAAATCAGCAAATCGATCGACATTTACGCGCGCGTGTGTGCTTTTGTGTGCGCTGGTGCAGTTTTGGCTGGTTGTGTGCATCGAAATAAAATGAATAGCTTGTTATCAGCCATATATTGTTGGATTTATGTGTTCAGATGAGCATGGACAAAATATTGGAAGACATACTGCTTTTTCACCCGCAAACAGAGTGTGCAAATATTATCAGAAGCACAAATACAAGCATTATGATACATACATAACCCACAAACACGTTCCTACATATCTTTGTAATTTAGCTCAACCAGTGTTCTGTGGACAAAGTCTCTTTATAATGCGCAATGCTTTCATCGTTTATTGACAGTTGATTTCTGTATTTTCCTTTCGATAAAGCAAGATACCGAGCGCTGTGAACACAACAAAATGATCTTCGTGAATGAGGCTGGGTCA
This sequence comes from Rhynchonema sp. JSB1_4, assembly GCA_030248065.1. Lineage (NCBI taxonomy): Eukaryota > Metazoa > Nematoda > Chromadorea > Monhysterida > Xyalidae > Rhynchonema > Rhynchonema sp. JSB1_4. The sequence goes on from JASAMV010005259.1 coordinate 25,287, forward strand.
GACCGGTTACAAACATTAACAAAAAACACATGGGATCATCAATGCAAGTACCAACTTTATCAAAAAGACAGCTTTTTATTTTCATTCGATGCACAAAACCAGCCAAAACTGCACCAGCGCACACAAAAGCACACACGCGCGCGCAAATATCGATCGATTTTCTGATTTTCGCATGAGGCCAGCTCCGGTCACTGGGTTGCTGCTGGTCTGGTACTTAACGCGCGCAACACTCGCATGAGGCGACCGGCGCTCTGGCCTCATGCGAAAATGTCAATGCACGTACATAGCATTGGCGGTACTGTATACCAACAACGTGTTTGTTCTTCGCGTTGCGCTTGGCTGAAGAACTACAGTATGTACCATCTAATAAGACCAACAAGCGAACCAGAATTAAGAACAGTTTGGTGTGTGAGATGTAATTTCGCTATTACACCAACTTTGCGGTGATTCAGCAGCGAAACAACATTGACACTGGCGCACATAAAACTTCGAAAAAAAACTGGCACATAAGTTGCAGCGGGTTTTTTCTCCTGATTAGCTGGGTGAAGTCTTAGTCATTTAACACCATGCTTGTTTTTTCGCTGGTCCAGCTGAAAAAATAGTAAAGTACAACGTTGAAGGAGAAAATACTGTAGGCCCCCAATTCGGGTTTGCCTTGTTCGAATGTGCACCAAACAAGCAGCAGTGATGCAACACACACACTCTCGCAAAACACCGTGTGTTAGCCAATTTGCTGGCTTCGTGAAGGAGATACAGTATCGTGTAAGATCATGAGACCTCAATGCACTGTAATACCTGGGTGTAGTATGCAATATACCGCAGCATCCGTACGCGAACTACAAAAATGATACACAAACTCAAATGGTTTTCATCGGCTTTTTCGAAAGAATATTTTGGGTTTTGACAAAAATCTGATTGAAGCTGATGTTGAAGTTGACTGGTGCAAATGATATAAATCCAATCATTGGAGCCATCGGCGGCCTTAAGTGGAACTTTCACTTGGAAACCCCCGAGACCTATAATATATACAGTATATTATATTCCTCGGGCTGGGACTTACAGTGGGAAACTCCGCCGCTTTAACGTTGCTTCTGGAAAACTAGCGTTACCGAACGTAGCCTTCCAAAAAATACGCCTCTGTTTCTGGAGTACGATGGCTAATTACAAATGCACTTGAGCTTGGCTGTTGAAAGGTTGTTGCAGCAAAAACAACAAATCAGTAATTCCACCTCCGAAGCTGTTACCACATCACTGAGCCCACTTTTCTGAAAACAGTTGTTTTGAACAGCAAGACCTAAAACAAGCGTACGGCCACTTTGAACGTAAAAACACTAAGACAACCACTTCGGCTGAAAATCAACCCATCGAATGCCACGAAATTCACTTTTTTCTCTTGGAGCTTTTCGTTGAGATTTGACATTGCCTCGCCAAATAAAAATTCAGGAACCTGCACGCCTTTGCCTGCATGTATAATAACTGTCCTGCACAAACCAAGGGTCGCCCGCAGTTTCGGATCCAGCTTTTGGCCAAGGGGGGCCAAATCCAAGAAGTCATTTTTATCCAGTGCTTGTTTAGAATTTTGCGCTTTTTACATCGAATATCAACAAAATGTGGCAATGCGCGCGTAGCGCGCGCCAAATTTTGGCACTTTATACGCGCGCGAAGCCAAATTTCATTAAAAATGGGTGTACATGACGCGCGAAGCGCGCGATTTTTGCACTTTTGAACTGTATCGGAGTGAAAATCCTGCGATTTAGGGGGTCCTTTTTCTTCTTCCTTCCGAAACGGTGGCCCCCAGGGGCCAAATGGACCAAATGGGGGGCACGGCCCCTGTGCCCCCTGGATCCGCCCTTGGTCGTCCGTCAGTCTGCAAATCATTTTAATCATTTTCGCGCACAGGCTTGGGCGCACAACTGATGAAATATAGAACATCGGTTGATCAATATTTGGGGCGAACATAACGACGATGCAAGTTTGGCTGCTTCCCCGTTTTGGCTGCGCGCTTCTGCTTTTGGTCAACGTTCTACACGCGCACGATCATGAATTTGAGCATTCGCCTGGCCTGCCTCGAGTAAACGACTATGACACGGTATGGCATTATTCTCTGTTCCTTGCTCTCATACCGTTTTTCGCATCAGACACTGGCTGGTATGCGCTGTGCTGGAATGGCCGGGTCGGATGTGGTCGCGGTGAAAATGGGCTGTGTCATATCTGGTGATTTCGTATTGTTTCTACGCTATTTCGACCAGGGTAAAAGATTCCCACAGTTCACAGGGGAGCAACTTTTACGCTGGTCAAAATCACCGAAACAACAAAATCGCAAGATACTGCCCAGCTCATTTTACCCCTCGCCCAGGCCCGACCCGACAGTGCCAGCAACGTGCATATAACCTGCCAATGGGATTCCGGAGCAAAGGAGAATCAGAAGTCTGAAGGTTTCTGGTTCTCAGCGTTTCAGCGTTTTTGCACAAGTTTCATTTATTCCCCCTTCACAGAGACGTTCATTTTCCCCGGCGCAAATGGTCCAGCAATTTTCAGGCTTTGCAAGAGCTAAGAAATATCATTGAACCTGTGAAGGGCGCACCTACCGTTGTCTACCGTCAGATCGCACAATTTGCTAAATATGGGTGGGTGAGTGGCGTTCTCGTGAAAAAAAACGCCAATTTGGTTTCGGTGCGCTATGATTCATTCAAATTATCGCTTCTGTTCGTTACTGCTGATTGCACAGTGTTGGGCGAACTCAAACTTGATGAGCAGCAGATCGGATTGAAACGATTTGGCGCGCGAAATTTTTTAATTTTACAGCCACACTCTAGTGAATAGTGCCGTCACTAATGTCGAAAAGCGTAAAAGTTGGTCAAGTCTGGAACCATTTGTTTCTAACTGGGTCAAAACAAAATTACTGCCATCAGTAAACCTCTTGTTCTTAATTCAAGACTCTCGGAGCCCAAGGCAGAACTGATCTGTTCCTATCATTAAGTTTGATATCGCCCATTGTTTTGCGGTAATCGGTACACTAATTCGTTGCACAATCATGACATCAAACCACGTCCAGAAGACAATCGGCTTGTGCAAATGTGTACTTCCCTTGTTTTTTTCATCTTGAAGGAGCGGTTTTCCATCCAGATTAAATAGGTAACTAAAGCACAAATTTGTGACACAGGGGGAACGCCGTGGTGCATAAAGTCAGGGACTTGTGGGACGGCACATTTAAAGCAATTAAAAAGATCGATTTGGATGTGGCCGCCGGCTACGTGAGAAACACGATCCGGGAATTGAACGCTTTGAAGGCGGTCAAGGAGAAATTTAGTGGACAGGCTAAAAACCTGGTCAACTATTTCGAGGTAAGTGGATCGGGAGTGGTTCAAATTCGGTGCGAATTCACACAAATGGTCACTCTCGCGTTTCACATTGATTCAGGTGATGGTTTAAGTCATAGAAGCTTCGCGCAAAACGATGACCGAAAAAATGTACCGGAGTTTTCCGGTTACAGTCCCTGAGGCTCTATTCGGTAGTAGGTGGCAATCTGATTTTGAAAATTATTTTTATTCCCAAATAGAGCCCCATGGACCTTATTCGAACAATTTTGTGTCTTACAGACGCTTTGTACAGACTGTATTTTGGTTCTATGTGCCTAAAAGGCAATGATTTTGAGCAAAAAATACGAATTAAGGCGGCCTTCACAATGCATGCGGGTTGCGGGTTGCGGCCCACCGCGCCCCCCAACCCGCACTGTGCATTGTGAAGACACAAGAAATGCGGGTTGCGGGTCGCGGATTGCGGGCCGCGCCCGGCCCGCAACCCGCAACCCGCACGCAGAGTGTCCTTCACATAGCAGCGTGCGGGTTGCGGGTTGCGGGCCAAATCGGCCCGCAACCCGCATTTTCTAGATTAGAACTGATCCTATTTTTTTGCGGGTTTGGGTCCCCAGCGCATGCTCGGATGGTTGATTTTTGATGACCCATTGCTCAGAGAGCACAAGTTTTCGACTCTCTGTGTGTTATCGATGTTGCAGAATTCCAAGAACAGTGTGCCAATCATAACACGCTTATCTTTATTTGCGCAATCAATTTGCATGCTAAATTTGTACAGGTTTCTTCAGAAAACTTTCGTGCTCAGCTTTCCAAACAACTGAAAACAACGAGAATCTGCAATCCCATTGTGTCCAAAACGGAGTGCACGTGTTTATATGTATAGGCAATCCATCGGCTCATGGCACTTTTTATACACACAGCGCATACATCAACGTATGGCACTTGCCCAAAGTGCACATCTTGTTTAGAAAATGGCGTGTGCTGCTGCATGCGCGCTGTGTATAAAAAGTGCCATGAGCCGATGGATTGCCTCTACATTGCTGCGGGTCTGAAACATTTTGTAGACTGCATGCCTTGTGTGCGATCGCGCAACGCAACGTCACTGCCCTGTCACTTTCCTGCTTCACGATTCAGGAAAAAAATTTGACCGGTTTTTGTAAACTTTTTGTGCGACCAGTACCTGAATATGTTTTTCGAAGTCAGTATTGACAAAGAAGAGCTCATGAATGTTATTCTTTGTGACGTTTCCTAAACTCCTCTTCGCCCGCAACCCGCATTTTTTTGGTTTCACAATGCACCCGCATGTGGGCAAGGAACTGCGGGTTGCGGGTTTGCTTCAATTAGAACTTCTGGCCCGCAACCCGCACATTGCATTGTGAAACCTAGTGCGGATTCAATTTTGCGGGCCCGCATTACCTCGGCCCGCAACCCGCAACCCGCATGCATTGTGAAGGCCGCCTATGATGTAAAATAGCTCGTTTTGCTCCTTTTTATCGATAAAGTTAGATCACAAAATGGGTACCAGAACGAAAAAAATCCCGAATAGAGCCCCATGGAGCTCAATTGGGAACATTTTCCAAATAGTGCCCCACCGAGGCTCTATTCGGGGGCGGGGGGCTGTAACCGAAAAACTCCGGTATCAAAACCTTCAATAATCAAGAACGTGTGACGTCGCGCCACATGAATAAACACGATCAAATAGCGATCAAAATGCAAGCGTACAGTAGTGCCCAATTTTGATATCGCTTCCATAAAACGCTGCCAAAGCATTGCAGAGCTACATCCTGGAGGGACAGGCGCCACCGCCCAAGCCTGGCAGAGAGCTTTGGCTTGTGATGGAGTACCTGGCTGGCGATACGCTAGCTGTGATGATAGATGACCCTGAGATCATCCTCAGTGAAGACATCATCAAAATGGTCATTAAAGGCGAGCTAGAAGGACTGAAAGAGCTGCACAAGTACGGTACAACACACTCAAATTCGGTCGCAGTAGGCTCCCAGCACAATGATTCCAGAGCCGCAAGAAAAGGTAAATTTCAGGCTGGGATTCGGACACGGTGACTTGCACATGGCAAACGTCATGATCTCAGCAGAAGAAGGAATGGTAAAAAGAGAATGTTTACATCACTACAAACAGCTTTAATATGGCCGAAAATTCTTGAAATAAGCGTCACCGCCACCTGTGACGGTTGCGCACAGCATATTTGATAATATCGCACGCTCCCCACGTCGGTGCGTAGATTTTCCTTTTATTGCCTTCCACGCACCCGGGTGGCGGTGGCGGCTTTTGAGAAATCGACATTTGACCACAGACAGTTCTATGTATTTCAGGTGAAGTTGATCGACTACGGACACACAACCGCGACGCAGACGGTAAGGTTTCACAGTTTAGGATTGGATTCAGTGTGAGATATCTGAACATCATCCAAAATCTGCTCGTCGACCTTTGAAATCGCTGTCCGCAAAGACGTTGCGCATGAATTGTTGTTGTAGCTGCCTGACTTGGTCGGTTGGAACGCAGAAGGCCAGGATATGGAGAGCGGGGTGATCAATCATTTTGATCAGATGTTTGACAAGCTGAAACGGACCACAGCTGATGTTTCCGACTCAATAAAGTGTGCGTGTGCTTGATTAATTGTGATGAATTGCAGCATTTGGCTAATAGTTTAGTCGTCGCATCAAGTCGTCAAATAAAGTCGTCGAACAAGCAATAATACATGCATGAGCCCCAAATGAGCGCGAACATGCGATTTGACGACAAAATGCGACGATATGATTCGACGACATTTTTATAAGCCAACATTTTATGTCATAATGTGCGGCTGGTGGTGGCATGCTCACTGACGATGTCCAAGTACACCCCGTCTCTGAAAACAGGTCTGCTAGAAACAGCACGAATAGACAGAACAAATAGAAAGCACTGATTTATGGACAACAACAATGAAAAATAATGATTGGCAAAGCTCACTTCTTTTGATTCAGCGTTCAACAACGAGTTTTTCGAGACTCGTTTCTCGTGGAAGGAAGCCGATGTATCGAATATGATTGATCGTATGCTCGACTCCGAGTTTCTGCAATCGTGTGCCGCCCGACGTCGGGGTGTCCGCTGCGACCCGGACGCAATGCAGTGGACGTTGAAACATTTGGCCGCCGGCATGGTGACCAGACGCAAAGCGTACGAGAGGGAATACATGCCGAAACTGGCGCAGGTACAGTACCGGGTGCAATTCTAGGCTGAAAGTTGAAGTCGCGTGCACGCGCGTGCGAAACAGTGCAAAGTATAGGCAAAAGTCGAAGTAACTTCGCGTGCACGCGCATGTATAGTCCGTCCACCAGCTCATGGCACTTTGTTGTTGCTGCTGGCTGGTTTGGTCCCTTCCTCCACGTTCTAATGAAAGAGAAATTGAGTGTGAGCGATTTTGCAAAAAACTAAAAAATATAATAAAATGTGTCGAAAACGATTGAATTCGATCAAATTTAAAGTTAAATTAAATTAAAATCTTTAAAACACGTCGATTTCATAAAGACAGCAATTTAGGAGCAAAAATATTTTTTTTCGGAAACTCAATTTCTCTTTCATTAGAACGTGGAGGAAGGGAACAAGTCGGCCAGCAGCAACACAAAGTGCCATGAGCTGGTGGACGGACTATACGCGAAGTTTTGCGCGTGCGCTGGCGTGCGCTGCCTATGTTTAGCACTAGGAAGTCGCGTGCATACGCGCGTGCACGCGACTTCAACTTTCAGCCTAGAATTGCACCCGGAACTGTACATACATGAAAAAGTATATATGAATTCGTGCAATAGTAAAAAGAAAGTTCTTCTGTCAGCAACATGTTCGTCATTGGTGATCTCGGCCTGGTCGTTGTGTTTGAGGGTTCGACATAAAATGTCACTTAATCTTGGGCAGTAAAAATGTCAGAATGTGTGGCAACATTTAAAACTTTACCGTTCAGTTGGTCTCGTCCCAAGTTATTGAAAGCCTATCGCTGACCGCGCACGCTGTCGTATACGCTCGCCCGTTAGATATCGCTGTCATGTATCCTTTTCGATCAATTCTGATATACCAGCTCTTGTCACAGATGTGCTCAGTGCAACTCAACAAGTGTGAGACGACACCAGGTGTACTTCCAGTGCGTTCCGGCTCAATGCAACCCAGAAGCTCGTCGTGTAGACACAGTAAGTGGAGTAATTTTGACTTGCTTAGTCTCCATGTACCAAAGCGGTGGCGAATATCTATACGTGTCGAAGCACCAGTGGCGGATCCAGCTTTGGCCAAGGGAGGGGCCAAATCCAAAAAGTCATTTTTATCCAGTGCTTGTTACATTTTTGAAAAGTCATTTTTATCCAGTGCTTGTTTAGAATTTCGCGCTGTTTACACCAAATTTTACACAAAATGTGACAATACGCGCGAAGCGCGCGAAATTATGGCGCTTCTTGCGCGCGCGAGAGCCACATTTTACTGAAAATGGGTGTTGACGCGCGAAACGCGCGATTTTCGGACTTTTGAAGTGTATCAGAGTGAAAATACTGCGATTATGGGGTTCTTTTTCCTCGGTGGCCCCCAAATGGACCAAAGGGGGGGCATGGCCCCGGTGGCCCCCTGGACCCCGCCCTTGCAGAGTATGTACAAAGGTACATCTTTCACATCTTTGTGACATGCAGCACCCACAGATACATAGCTAGGCCGCCGCTTTGAGGGACTTGGGACTCGAGTTCATTCCATCTTAAATTTTAAGAAATTCCGTGCAGCTGAATTCAGTTATTGCGTGCCCACTTGACTGAAAACGTTTTCAAAAATAAGTAAATAATGGTCAGACACCATAATAGACACCATTTTCACAAATAATGGATAATGGATGAGTTTGTCCAAAAACTTAGCTGTGAAAAAAAAACAGAAATTGCGGAAACTGGGAAATGTGGATTTACACGTTGCAGAATTCGAATTGGAAATCAAAACGCGGCAGATATACATTTGCAATGTCAAGGTGAAGCTGAAAGGACAGGGCTGGGAAAGCATCGAGCAAATTATCCACTCAATGGACCTCCGCCCGGGCTATACGACCAAAGTCGACATCGAGGCTGACAAGTGTAGTCTCGGTGCGATCTCTGAGTTGGAGATCGAGAAGACTGCGGTTTGCTGTAAGTTTTCGCGAGTCAAACGACGGAATTTTGAATGCCCGGCGACCTAATCCGAAATCTTGTTATCTGTGCGCGTTTCCGGGAATTGTGTCTTACATATTCGACCAGCAGATTGATGCTCGAATTTTAACTCCGCTACTTTTACATATATAGGTGTACCGTCTTTCTCGTTTGTGTTGATTTTATAATTGGTATAAGGGAACTTACATGTTTTTTTTTAAAATTCCAAATTTGTTCCAAAATTAATCTAAAAAATACAGATGGCTCGTTTGCGGTAAGCAGCGTGAGTCTGAGGAAATACGAGGAAGGCACGGAACGGAAGACGCTGATGGGAACGTGGAACGGCATCAAGTTAGGCGATCCAGCCATGGTCTTCTAAAGACCTATACATACATCGCATTTTACGCGTTTATTCGATCTCATCAAAGATTAATCATATAAACTTTGATCATCTGCATACAGTACATAAAGTTACCTACACACATCCGGTAGAGGTGATGCGCCTTTGTCCCACGAGCTCATCGCCGATACCTACAAGGTGACCCGACCAGCAATTTAAGGCTGGATCTCGGCTTCGGTTTCAAACTATGTAGGAGCCCTTATGCACGTCGTTCGAAGCCTTTGTTTATCTGTAGTTTTAGGTATAAAAGTTTTGCTGTCCAATATGCTTTGACGGATGAGCTGCAACCCCGTTTTGTGGTGTGCGTTAATACAGACTGCTGCATATGCGCGCTTTTTGTAACCAGGCTGAAACGCATGATTTCAATCGTGCCCATGTCAACCGTCAAAGTGACTCATGAAACAGAAGTCAGAAACACAAAATGCAAGGCAAGGGTAGGGTTTTGAATAAAGTGTGTATAACACGTCTGTCCAAATGCAACAACGGCCAAGGATACAACCTCATCAAAAAAGTTTCCTTACTAATTGTTGGGTCACCCTGTAGATCAAGCATTGCCCCCATGCTCTATTGATGTACAACAAAGCTCTGCACAACGTTTCGTCCATCTACTGTACTTGAGTGTTTCCAGCTGCTTCTTTTTTCAGAAGTTTCGACACCACGGCCAAGTTCAATTACGGAATCACCGACTGCGTTTATTCGAATCCACCGTGGGATCGTGAGGCTTGCTACGTGCGACGTCGACCCGGAATGCGCCCACAATGTAAGTACACGTACTCTATGTACGTACATTGTTGAGATAAAACCGCACGCTCGTGTTGCTTTTTACAAACATTATGTGCAGCAGTTGAACATATCAAAATACCAAGAAGTTTTTGTCTCTAAATTTTGAAAAGATGGCGCACGCAATTTTTTCCCAATCTTGGCAGACCTAGCGCGTGCTGGTAAACTGGATGCAGCGCCATAATCTGAACCTCTCGAACATAGAAACGATACACACCAAGCCACACACGTGATGTAGAGCGTATCAACTTTGCTGGCACAGAAGCTAAGTTTAATTGATCGTATTTAGTGATAGAGTTGGCGCACTAATTTCGGCCAGCGTAAAAGTTGCTATCATTTGGTGCATGCAGGGAAATAATTTTTACGCTGGCCGAAATTAGTGCGCCAACTCTATCACCAAATACCATATGTACAGTTCAACTAAACTTTATTCAAGTGCACGTCGTGTCGATGCCAGCAAAGCGGACACGGGGGCCCATACTGTGAAGCGAGCACACACTGTGCTCCACAGCAACAATTGTTGGCACAAGAAGCACATGCTGGCAGTTTTCAGTGCGAAACACTCAACTTTTTAGGAAATATATACGTACATAACTAACAATGTGACAGTATTTGACTTTGGGTCGAATCTGCAACCCCACCACGCGCCCGTGCAGCCCTCACGTTTACCACCTTTGCTAGAGATCTACGGCTGCTCTACGCAAGGCACTCAAAGTCCGTACAAATATAACAGAGCTTAAAAAATGTCTGGGTTGCCTTGAGGGCTGCATTGAAGCAAGAAATACCAATGTTATTGGTCAGACGGTAAGGTGCTTTGAGGGCACGCCTTTGCGCAAGACCAGTGACACGTTGCTGTTTCGGCCCGTAACGCCTGACAGCTTAGGTGATCCGGGCCAGTCGTCAGAGACGAAATCACCGGGTGTACACCCCAAAATGCCACATGCTCCAAGAGACTAAATAGTCCCATTGAAACATAAGGCAAATAACGTGCACTGGTCATTTTTGCATTCAATGTCTGGGTTGCCTTGAGGGCTGCA
>JASAMV010005262.1:0-22056 GCA_030248065.1 Rhynchonema sp. JSB1_4
GGCGGACGGGTCAATTTTCACGGGTAGCTTTGGGTATGCTAACGGGTCTTCGGGGGGGGGGGGGGAGGGCACTGCACGGGCGCGGCGCTGTAGCCGGGCCGTAGGCACGGGTCCCGTCTAGTACCATAGGAAATGTGACAATGCGTCAGAAGCACGCGAAAATTTGGCGCTTTCTGCGCGCGCGATTGGTAAATTGCATTGAATATGGGTGTATCTGACGCGCGAAACGCGCGACTTTCTGGACAAAGGGGGCATGACCCTTGTGCGCCTTGAATTCGCCTATGGTTTGTAGTTTACCATTTCGCTTGGTTGCTAAGATGGAATGTAATGAGATAAAGTAACCAATATAACATTCTCGAATATAACAAACAACAAGAAACAGAAGGCCTTGAAAAAGCCGAACAGAAACCGACCTCCGCTATGTTTGGTGTCAGCAGTTGAGCTTTGCGCGGACCCGGCCGACGATCCACTCACGCTGCCAGCTGTTTCGTTCAGATTCGTGTACGTTGAAGAGGCCGCGTGCGCCGCCGGTGGTTGACCGGGCGCTGGAAAGTGTGCAAAAATTACAGGTTAATTGTTTACATATTTCGATGTGATCACTTTTAACACGCATGCGTAGCAGAGGTGGGAATCGGGCCGGGTTACCTCGGCCCGGCCCGGCCCGACGAGGTCCGGGGGTCGGCCCGGCCCGGCCCGATTTTTTCGGCCCGACTTTTTCTGATGATATTTTGAAGCATTTTTTGGTGCAAAAATTACTGTTTTTTGGTTTAGAAATACCTGATAATCATGGAAGTCGGTACTAATTTGGGGAATCGCGAGCAATTTTGGCAAATTTAGCCTAAAAAATCACGATTTTTTATTGAAATTCGATGATGTCGGGCCTTTTCGGGCCGACGATCCCGGCCCGACATTCCGAAAAGCCGGCCCGGCCCGGCCCGGCCCGGTCCGACCGTTCGGGCCCCGGCCCGATTCCCACCTCTGATGCGTAGTAAGTTTCTAATTTCGCTGCCTCATGCATTTTTACAGACGCAGGAACGCTCCCGTTCGAAATCGAGGCAGGCAACAAGATCAACACACAGTTAACAAGCCACGCAGCTGACACAAACAGCTTGTGTGACTGAAACATTCGAAACGCACACGAACCAGCTGCTTGGCTTGTTGACTGTGTGTTGAGTTCGTTGCCTGCCTCGACTTCGAACGGGAGTTTCCCTGCGTCTGTGAAAATGCATGAGGCAACGAAGTTAGAAATTTACTACACAGTCCGGCCACTAACTTGCTGCCGAGGCGGACTGCATGCTCAGATCGTGCGGCTGATTGTCGGGCATCGATGTCGATCGATACATTTCGCGTTTGACCGGCTGCAAAAAAAGTACATAGGATTGTTTAGTTTCAGATTTGCACAGTTGATAAAATAAGATTGATCAGATGCAAAACTTTTTGAGCGTGACTCACTATGCCCCTCGTGGATATAGTGACTCCATTGTGCGGCATGTGAACCTGATGCCTGACATTGTCGGTGCTTCTTGCCAGACGATAGGCCCGTTTCGATGCTGTTGCCGCCTCTTTTTGTCTTCTTTTCTCCAGCCATTGGGCGTATTCGTTCGGATGTGACTTCTGCATGTGCTTACGTCGACTAGACGGGTCCGTGTAGGCTTTGGTACAGTTGCGGATGTGGCAAGCGAACGGCTTCTAGAAATTTTATTTTAGATTTTATTCTTTTACTTTATTTTTCACAAAGATTTTATTTTCAGTTGGAAATTTCGTGGTGAACGCGAACACACACGGGCGAGTATGCAATGACTTGTGTATATAAGATCCCTAAATGCAAGCTACGCCAACACGAGCCCGATTTCGGTGGTGGTGTGCTTACCAAACTAATAGAAAGAGAAAATCATCATGCGCCTCGTGTATTCTACAACGTGTAACATTCCCCAAATCAGCAGCCACGTGTGAATGTTTCACTAATCTTCCGAAATCGTGCTCGTGTTGGCGTAGAGTCACTTTACACGTTTAAATTTATTAGAAACCACACAGATTAAACTTTATAAACTTTCCAAATTGTTTAAAAAAACACACATTTGTGTGTGACCTCAAACGTACACAGACTTAGTATTATTAAACGCCGCAACGCACTTGATCGGAATGAGTCCGTTTCTCATGTTTGGCTCTGTCCGATGTATTTGTGAATGCACTATCGCATCCGTCAATTTGGCACACGAACGGCTTGTCACCTGCGAACAAAGGTTCACTTTAAGTTGCTTTGTGTGAATTCCATTCCAAGTATGTACAAACTGTGGCCAGTCAGGAACGTTACATGTTTAGAACGTTTTGGATAAAATTAGGCTCCCTCATCTCGCGTGCTCTGTAATCGAAATTTTATCTGTTCAAATTACCCGAATACTTTGCAAATTCATACCTGTGTGTGTTCTCAGATGTGTCCGCAGGTTCTCCAAACGTCGGTACGTCTTATTGCAGTTGTAGTACTGTAATGCGTGGAAAAGAAGAGTAGTATATCAGTTGTTCACAAAATCTATAGATCCCGATGTCACGCTTTGATTGACATTTAAGTTGAGATGTAGATTTTCGGGTTGAAAAAAAACTGAACCATATCCGACCGTGCACTGATGCGGCCGTTCGCCGGTGTGAGTGCGTATGTGCGCTGTGAGCATGTAGAACGCCTTGAACGGTTTGCGTTCGCGAGTGCAGTCGGCCCACATGCAAATATGGTTGGGTTTGGACGTGCGACTTGCGTGATCGCTGACGTGCTGCAATGCTTGATCGGTTAAAGTTTGAATTTATGGTTATTCGATCAGTCTGACGATCGGTGCTGTGGATTATTGTGAAATTGGAGCTTGAAATTGTTGACAACGTTTGTCGCGCGAGAATGGGCCATTATAATAATGATGAAATATATCTGCGCGCGTGTCAGCAGGTTACGGTGGGTTTTTATTGAAATTGGAGCTGGCTGGATTAAGATCGGTTTTCTTGCTGGAATTTGAAACATCAACCTGCTCACTAGCAGTGTGCCCGCAAATTGTCAAGGCTTGAACGTAAAAGGAAAGTTTATGGCACCGTATGTAGCAGCTTCTATATTGTTCTGTTCTATTGTTCTGTTCTACACGTTCTGTTCTTTTGTGACCTCTCAAGCTGTCCAACATCAGACCCGACGTTTTCGGACTGAGTATCGCACACATAACTGTTGGAAGGGTGATGTTTCGCAGTTGTGTGGATATTCAACTTGAAATGACCATGTCTGCGACCGAGTCTGCTTTACATTCGACCAAACACAACGTCAGTCACACGAATGTGTGTGTGTGTGTGTGTGTGTGTGTGTGTGTGTGTGTGTGTGTGTGTGTGTGTGTGTGTGTGTGTGTGTGTGTGTGTGTGTGTGTGTGTGTGTGTGTGTGTGTGTGTGTGTGTGTGTGTGTGTGTGTGTGTGTGTGTGTGTGTGTGTGTGTGTGTGTGTGTGTGTGTGTGTGTGTGTGTGTGTGTGTGTGTGTGTGTGTGTGTGTGTGTGTGTGTGTGTGTGTGTGTGTGTGTGTGTGTGTGTGTGTGTGTGTGTGTGTGTGTGTGTGTGTGTGTGTGTGTGTGTGTGTGTGTGTGTGTGTGTGTGTGTGTGTGTGTGTGTGTGTGTGTGTGTGTGTGTGTGTGTGTGTGTGTGTGTGTGTGTGTGTGTGTGTGTGTGTGTGTGTGTGTGTGTGTGTGTGTGTGTGTGTGTGTGTGTGTGTGTGTGTGTGTGTGTGTGTGTGTGTGTGTGTGTGTGTGTGTGTGTGTGTGTGTGTGTGTGTGTGTGTGTGTGTGTTGTGTGTGTGTGTGTGTGTGTGTGTGTGTAGTGTACCTTCACATAGTTGTCCATCGAGTCGAACATCTTGTCGCAGACCATGCCGTTGTCCAATGTCCATTCACATGAGACCGGCTCCTTCAGGATCTGATCCTCCTCCGTAGATGAACGCGTGTCCTTGTTGTGGTGACCTGGAACAGAAAAGTTGTCGTGATTTGCTGAGTTCTTGGCTTTTTTTCCATTTTTACGCGTTGTGGCAGTTCTTTGGCGTTATTTTTCGGGGATGTTGCAAGCATAGTGTAGGTAGCGTAATGTCCCACCACTACACTATACCGCGATTGTTTACTGTGTCGCACGAATTCTCAAAACAAAACGTACGTACCACCACGATGTTGACAAAACAGTAACTATGCATACAGGCTGTAACTTTTAAAACGCCGCACAACTGTGCATTTCGGACCAAGTAACACACTGCCACACTTGCTCTTTGCCTGTCGACTGAACTGACCAAAACAATGCGCGGTTCCCGCCGATTGAAACACCAGCCCAGCCCCACCCCACCTATGAATCCGCCATTCATCATGCCACCGGGATGCTGTCGTCTCAACAAGAACGGTGACGTGCCGGGCAGATGCACGCCAGTGCTGGCTTGTTGATGGTTGGGGTCCATGTGTGCTTGGATCGATACCGGAGGCCAACCGGCACTCGCACCTGGTGAAGATTGATTAAAGGTAATTTTGGGCTTGTAGTAATGTGGTCAAATCATCTCGTCAAAATAATTCGTCGAACACATGTATTAGTTTTCGCGCTCATTTGGGGCTCATGTGTTCGACGACTTTCTTTGATGAGATGACTTGACGACAAAACCCATTAGCCATAATTTTGGCCCATGGCAGTTCGGTCAACACGCCCCGATTTCAAAAAAATAATAAAAATTACAAGTCACAACTCTATAGCACTGCTGTCAGCATCCCAAATAAACTTTTCGACGTTGACTACGATATACAGACGACCGGCGGAGGTCAAGCGTGGAAACATATACAGTACAACAGGTGCATATGAAGAAATATGACAAATGTGGTCAAACAACATCCATAAACTGATTGATTCACACCCATTCCATCCCGATGTCGTACCTCCATGCAAGGCGACAGGTCGCTGCAGTCCGGCACTGACCCATTGCGACAGATCCTTGGCACATTGCATACATGGCAGCAGTGGGTCGTGATTGCGCGCGTGCATGTGATGATGCGGGCCGAACATTGGCGTTGCGGCATTCGGCTGTTGGACTGCAAGGAAAACGGGTGATTTTTTTTTCGTCATATCGAAGGCGATCTCGCAAGGCGAGATAAAATGCTGGTTTTCCAATATTGTTTTTTTGTTTCGTTGAAATTCTAATGTGGAACGAGAGAAAAATTTGCGGTTAGTTGGATCAAGCAAGATCATGGTCCTTCAGCGACGCTGTTTTCAAATTGTTCGGGCCCGAATCCATTGCTAGAAAGCCTAAGATACCGTATTTCCTTAGTGCGAGAGAAAACGCAGATTTTCGATCTTGCGATAGAGTGCACGGATTGACTCTGGGCTTGGCCTAAGCCTAAAGTTTCAGTAAACCTACGCCTAAGCCCAAGCATATAGGCCTAAGTCTGAGAAAAAAGTGAAAATTTCCAAGTGTTGGCTTCCCCGAAAAGTGACCCGAACGTTGGGAAGAAGATGTGTCGCACAATAAAGATTCAACTCATTTACGATATTTTGAACATCTAATTTCCCTTTGTCAAGACGTTTGACAACACCCGGCGCTTGTGTGTGGAGGTGGTTAGCAAACTACATGTAAGTCCCGTAGTGATTTACAAGGGATCACTATATACGACTCTTAAAACTCTTAACATCTATACTACTAAAACAGGAAGACGTATGTATGTGTGTCTGTGGCCCCCTCCCTCGGAGGTGCGGACGGGTCAATTTTCACGGGTAGCTTTAGCTATGCTAACGGGTCTTCAGGGGGGGGGGTGGAGTGGCACGGCACGGGCGCGGCGCTGTAGCCGGGCCGTAGGCACGGGTCCCGTCTAGTCTAAAACTAATTTCTGAACATCAAAAATATTTACGCTGGTCAAAATGAGTGGCTCTGTCCACGACGCTGACTGACCTGTTTGTGTGGCAGCACCCATTGCATGCAGACTCGTGCCGGCAGTCATGGTGGCACCAGCAACCTCACCGTTGGTGTACCACGCTAAATGGTTGTGTTGTTGTTGTTGTTGTTGTTGTTGTTGTTGTTGTTGTGTCTGTTGATGCTGATTGTTGGCTGACTGCGCCTGCGTCTGGAAAAATATTATGCTTGATTGATAATTAAAATAAATAATGCAAGATAAACATGGAAATTGGATTGAAAATTTTCGGACAAACGCTCAAGCTCGGCAAAGCGACAGAACGCAAGGTTTTGAAGGGGCGGCTTGTCCAGCACGCTGGTGGTTTTGTACCCAAACAAAAGGTCACCCACGAAAAAAGACATTTCGAAGCCAATTAAAGCCATCTAGAGTATTTTCAGACTGCGACAGGTTTCGGGCACTTTCTCTCATCCTACACTTCATACATAAAACTCAAAGCAAACCGCCAGTGAAGTTTTTTCCAATATAAGGAAGGAACAAGCACCTGTTGTTCATGCTGTTGTTGCGTGTGCGCTTCCGCCGCGCTGCCCGTTGAACTGCTCGTACTGGACGAATCAGCGTTCGTACGCTGTGCGGGACTGACTTGATGGTGTGCTTGTTGGCCGGCTGCTGCGTCATACATAGGGTACGGGTGGTGTGGTGGTGGGTCGATGCCAACTTTGCTCGCCAATGTCAATAAATTATCGCGCGTAATATTGTGATTTTTAAGTATACGACGGTGTAAAATAAGTTTTTTGTCTCACTCGCGCGCGCGCTCGCACTACTTGGTAGCGAATGAACAGTGAATGGTGATGATACCGTAGTATGTCAGATGGTCACGAGCCAATCAAGGCACACAGACATAGACAGGCCACACGTGTGGCGGGTGGTCGATCAGGGTGGTCCTACTTTAGTGCGGCACGCGTGCCACACGAGGTTCGCTGTGTTTAAATACACGTCGACGACCACAACGATGTTATTAATAATATAGGTGGACGAGTTTCACTTTTTTACTGTTCGGTTCTGTGTTGAAATAATGGTCGCCCGGTTTGAGCTTTTTTTGTCGTATTGATGGTAAGCGCTTCAGGCGTCTCCACACCGAATCAATGTGCAGCTTGGCTGCGAAGCGCCCGCTGTCTGAAATTTAGTGGCCGTTTAGACAATAGTTTTTCAGGATCCAAGTTCAATTTACGAGAATTTTAGGCAGAATTGACCGCAGTTGTTAACTGGTTTTGATGCTCACTATACTGTATGTGCAAGGTGGTTCTGCGTAGTTTATACCAGTATAAAGTCGGCCACTGCAGGATACCGATTTTGGTGTTTTGTGGTGGATGGGCGCACAGGTTAGTTCGTCTCTGCATTGAATGCCTCAAAAATTTCCGCTGGATCACATCAGACTCTAGATTTGACAATTCTGACAAGCAAGGTTCCTGGTCAAGAAAATGCCATTGTGCAAAAACACAAGTTCAGTGCTTTAGACAATGACAAAAACGACAGGATACGGGCTTTCCTGTGCTCAAACTCCCCAATAGCATTGAGCGTATAATTCTCCCGTGCAGAGCCGCCCATTTTGGAGAGAGAGCTGCAGCCAATTCTCCAAAATTTGACGACAGTGGCAGATAAGTGGTTTTTATGTGAAAGTCGAGTGAAATCGATGCGCTTGACGCGTATAAAGTGAAAAAGAACATCAACCTTCAAAAACGCTTTCATTTCAACAAACAACCTCATCACCGCATTTTGCGTGCGTTCACTTTATTTTATTGCCTGAAAAATTGGCGTTCGGTTTTTTCGTCCGCGCCAGTTTTCTGGTTGCGAATATAAGCGCAATAATATCACAGTCAGAAGAAGTTTTCTGAATTCGCGCGAAAAAAACGTTCTTCGCTGCCGGCCGCGGTTAAAGAAAACATGGAAGAACCGACCTGGGAAAGCAGGGTCATAAATCTTATAGCAATTCACCGCTCATGGACAGTGCACGCAGCCTTAAAATCTGCCAGAAGCCTGACAAGAGTGCATTGAGGGACTGAAAGAACTTTGTTTCTTTTGCATTCTAGGCAGAGCAGAGAACACAAAGAGCGTATGTACATATTACGTATGTATGTACGCAAGCAAGCTGCTGTGAGCGAACATCAATGTTCATATATCTGGCGTACAAACATACACATAGTATAGCGTAGCGCACGGTTTTTTTTTGCACAACAAGTGTTCATACACAGAGCCTACACTCTCTGCCAGCCGAGGCTGAGGGCCGAGTTTGCATAAATGCCGCCAGAAAAAACGGGTTTGATTTCAGAAATTAGGGTTGAACGAACGGTGCGCAAAAAATGAGTCAGGAACGCCGTTCAAATCAGACAGTGGCGTTCTATGTTGTGCCATGACGACTGCGTCTCACTCACACTTACTGCCCCAGCCAGACATCTCACAGACATATGTATGTACATAGGGTTGTGGCTGGCGCGTAGTCGGGCGCATCGCATTGCACTTGCGACAAGAATCACACTGGAAAATTGTGATTCGCGCGCAATTTATGATCTTAATTCGAACTGTATCAACAGTGAACTTGTTTCTGGCCATAAATTATGCAAGATGTGCGAAAAAAACTGCTGCTGCGCGCGAACACAAAATTCTGTTCGCATGCAGTCACAGTTACGCACCACATACGTACGTATGTGCTCATGTTTGCCTGTAGCGACGTAACATGTATACATGTAGTGGACGTAGTAGACACACATATACAGCACACAAACGCATACACACAAGCGTTCACCAAGAGGCAGCGCGCGCCACATAGCGTAGCAGCCAGTCAAGTCAACCCAGCCAACATGCACGCGGGCACAAAAAACACGCCGTCTGAAGCGCGCGGGCTCAAGCTGTGTGGTCTACGACGCTGCGCTGGCTGAATGCGCTCGTACAGGGTGTGCGCGAATTGTGACGCTAATGTTTCATCGGGTGATGTCTGTCTGTTCGTTCAGACAGAGACTTGGGTTTCGAACTGAAATTTGATGTGCCTGTACTGTACGTACGTATGAAAATGCAAATTGCTATATGCTTGAAGCACTGCTTCGAAAACTGGCAAACGCGAAAAAACGTTCAAAATAAAAAATTTTAATATGCAAGTGCACCAAAGCTGGAATTTCATGTGGAAAATTAATCGGCATGGTGCTCCGAAAGCTCGTGTCGAACATGCTTGACATCGACATTTACGATTCCAATTTTTGCATTGACGAGTTTTGCCCGCAACAGACTAGATTTTTAATTTTGAAACCCTGTTTGAATTCCCAGCGTTTTGTTATGAAACGTCGTTTAGTTATGGTACAGGGTCTACGCACAGAGATATGCGAATAATGAGAAAACCATTTACACCGCTTATGAACGCCGTTGGTGGCAAATGAAAGAAAACCAGACGTTCTTTTTACGCTGAGCACATGTTTAAAAAACAGCACAGGTAAT
This sequence comes from Rhynchonema sp. JSB1_4, assembly GCA_030248065.1. Lineage (NCBI taxonomy): Eukaryota > Metazoa > Nematoda > Chromadorea > Monhysterida > Xyalidae > Rhynchonema > Rhynchonema sp. JSB1_4. The sequence goes on from JASAMV010005262.1 coordinate 9,370, forward strand.
TTGTCCAAAAAACTTGTTATACGTACGTTTTAAGCACGTCTTTCTCTGCGCGGCTGTTCGACTAAAGTATTCTCCCTGACGGTGTTCTTTTTAACCGCTCCTTACGCGCGACCTTTGCTATACACGGCATTTTTTTGGTAATTAAAGGCCGATGAATAAACTATCATCAAGAACGCCTGTTAGAACATTGTAATTATCACCAAATTAAATATCATCAGTGCAATTAAATCATCGTGTGAGAGTGAAGAAATACGTAATTTTCTTGTCAAATGCTGACAAAAGCAACTGCGCTCTTAACTGGCAAATACTTTAATCAGGAATACGTCTCGTCAGAAGGTGAAACAATCGTCACGTGACGCCAATTAAGCTTATGCACACACACGGGTGAGCCACCGGGTTCACGCACGTGTAATTGCAAGCCACCCTGTACCAGCGGGCATTTCCAGACGGGCCATTGGGGCCAGAACAAACTGCCGCGTGCGTGTCTGATTTTCGGTGTTTCGGCTGGCCTAGCTGCTGCTCTAGCTGCCAGCATATTTTGAGTATGCGCACATATATGAACATTCCAGACATAAACACACTCATACTGTCTCGTACCATCGATGTCTCGTTTTTGGGCCGTTGTCTGATTTTACGCATGTCTGAATGTGAACCTGTAGAAATACACAACCTCATCTTTGATTGGTGCATCCAATCTTAGCCACACACAACCGGTCGGCAAGCCAGTGCTCGTCAGTGAATTGGTGCCCCTCACACTGACGAGCTGGTTTTTTTAAATACTTGAAGTGGCGCGGCATTTTAAAGTGTCACAGCGCCGCCATACGAGCGGTTCAGCCGTTGGCGGGGGCCACACATGATGAAATCCACCAGGGTGGCACACGGTAGTGAGTGAGCCGCGGACTAGACACACACACACACTCGCGAACACCGTCCATCTATTAAGCGGCCATCACGGGAAATGTTGGGCAAAAAGAGAATGGTGCCTTTGAGTTTTGGGATAAATGGTTGGGTACTCAATAGAACACCCGAAATGAACATACAAAACGAGGTAATCGATACGCTTATTCGCAAACTACGATACTCAGCTGACCGGCTCGTTTCGTCCGGTAATCAAACGAGAGAGACGCGGTTTTTTTGCGCGCAGCGCCACCACCAAGGTAAAACAAGTGTATAAAAATTTTATAATTTGCTATCAAACACATAGCTTCAGGCCACTGCCATGTGCAACCACAAATGAAAGGGGGAATATTTCATTTGCCTTAACATTGACTTTCACATCAGAATTAAGAATGTCAACAAAACAAACCGAAGATGCTAAGAGTGAACAATTGATATGAAGTTAAACATTGATCAGTCAAGTATGTACGTAGTCTTTGGTTACGATGGTGTTCCAGACGTCTGTCTGAGTGAGTGAGACAAGTTTGAGCGACATCAGTGCATTACTACATGCGTGGTTAAAACTTACTGTACACTGTTGTTCATATAAACACCGCTGGTATACCTACCCACAGCGTCAGATCGGTGCGAGGCGCAAACCGCTACCTGGCCAAACACGAACATTTAGCTCTCTAAAGATCATATACATTACATATATATGTACATACAGTACATGCATGCAGGGTGACCCATTTAGTCGTTGGAACACTTTTTTTAGCCGTTATTATGCAATGCTGGCACTTGTTGACTTGGTTTTGGCCTAAATCAATAGACAATCGCCATGGAAAAATTGAAACCCGATGGCTCCAATTGAACCATCACTACATAGCTTGCCCATGGCCTCGTATTTTCTCAGAAAACCAATTTTTCATCAATGCGAGGCAACGTTTGCATCTATTTTCTGGATCATCTAGAGTCTCGGTGTGTATGACCCGAATGTTTTGTTCTTAGCTTGGACGTTTTTTTCTTCAAAAAACTGTCAACACACGGCCACAAAAAACATTCAGAGAATAGCTTGGACATCAGTCGAACAATGATGATTCAACGTGGTTCATCGCGCGTGTCTTAGCCATTGACCCGGATCGGACGATATGCGCGTATAAAGTTCCAAACGGCAGTGGGGGGCTCATTCAGTTGGGGGCCAGCCGAACTATGTACATGATGGAGTTTCATGCACCAGCGTAAGAACAGTATGTCACGTTTGGTTTGAGAACACCATGTCCACTTACTGTGTCGCTATACGCAGCGCATCTCCGTTTCTAGTAATAATCAAAAGTCACATATGAACCACATCGTAATGGCTGCGGTTTGCATAATTAAATCATCGATTTCCAGCCAGGTGGTGGTCATGTTTTTACGATTGGTTTTAAAAGGACAAACATTTTGGTGTGTATGTCAATTTCTGCGTGACCCTCAAGTCGTTACCCTGAGGAAATGTCAAATCAAGGAAGAACGCTAACGAGAGACTGAACAAACGACGTGTGAGTCCAAGGTCAATTCACATAATCGCTTTCAATAAATACATATTTTTCTGAAATAAGGATTTTATTCGAATCACAATTTAATTTATTGCTGATACTTTTTATAGTTCTGTGCTCTCTACTTGTGCATGCTTACTTACAAGTACCGTAGTTCCTCTGATAGAAGTGACCTCGAGTAGAAGCCCCAGATTTACCGTATATTTCGAAAAAGAGAAGCACTCTTCCAGTAGAAGCCCCGGGGTCACAGCCGGTCGCTGAAAAAAAGAAGCCCAGGTCATCTATCAGAGGAAATAAGGAAGGCTGAACTCTGACAAACGCGAAAAGCAACAAGCGAAATGTGCGTAGTAAAACTTTTCGCTTTTCGCGGTTGCCAGAGTTCAGTCTCAGCCTGAGCCCGCTGTCAAACACATATAGTCCGTCCATCAGCTCTTGTCACTTCGTGATGGTGCTGGCCGACTTGTTCCCTTCCTCCACGTTCTAATGAAAGAGAAATTGAGTTTCCGAAAAAAATTAGTTTTTGCTCCAAAATTGTGGTTTTTATGAAATCGACGTGTTTCATCATTTTAATTCAAATTTAATTTTAAATTTGATCGAAATCAATCTTTTTTCGACCCATTTTATTATTGTTTTAGTTTTTTTTTGCAAAATATGTCACACTCAATTTCTCTTTAATTAGAACGTGGAGGAAGGGAACAAACCACTCACTGGGAAGAATGTGTGGTTTTGAGCCCACACATCGATGTGTGGTTGTTGCAATACCACACATAAACTGTGGTTTTTGAAGAAAAGGAGTGTGGTTTTGGGTATTTCCACACATTAATGTGTAAAAACCACACATTACTGTGTGGTGAAACAACACATTAATGTGTGGTATTTCAAAATTAGCGGGAAATTTGCTGTGAAACATTTAGGCCCTTCAGCCTCAATTTACAAGTCTGAATTTGAGATGTATTTTTGTTTCGTTACTGATTCCGAATTTAAGACATGTGTTTATTCTTTGTACTGAATCAAATGCCGCAAAAGCATGTCTAATGTGATATTTGCATCTTCATAAAAAATTAAATCAAGCCCTCTGCAGAAGTTTCGCAAACGAAGGTTGTTGAAGGTCAGTTGAATCTTGCAATTATTAATTTAGATTTGCTGATAATTACCTTTAATTGTTGGAGAATGCTGTATGATTTATGAAAAAACAAAATCTTTCGCAAGTGTCACCATGCTGCGCGTCGTTCGACTACCGGGTCTCCGGACAAATCAGAAAACTGACAACAACTGACATGATTGACAGAGCTAAAGGTGGGTGCTTCATTATTATTCTATCATACAGCATGTTTTGACATGTTGCAAAGACAAAATTTTTGGCAGCTCCGATTTACTCTGCTCATATTCTTCAGGTGAGCGAATCCTACGCTAACCCGACTGTTTGTGTCGAGAATCAACACACCGCACCTGAAAATTTGAAGAACGCATAATTGTATCATTTTTTTGTTGTACCACTAGATTTATTAGTATTCAAATTTTCATCTGCACCCTTGCGTTTTTATAATTTTTTTCATCTGATCCGTTGTGAATCTACCCTTTAACTTTCTGGTGCGCACTACCCTTAGGTTTTCTTTTTCTCCTCAAATATGCATTGTCGTAGCATAGCTCCTCTAGAAATAGAGTCGAAACTTATAAGTCTTACTTCGGTTGTGACAACTGCGCTTGTGTGGCATCAATTTATTTCTATCAAATCGAATAAAAGTGTATTGGGAACCAAGATTTGCAAAGGAATAAAAACCACACATTAATGTGTGGAATAAGAATGTGGGCGTAAAAACCACACATAATGTGTGGTATTGGGCTGCTATACCCCACGTGTTAAAAACCACACATCTTTTCATGATAACCACACTTTATGTGTAGGTGCAGCGCTCCACACATTTTTTCATGAAAAACCAAGAAAAAATGTGTGGTAAAACCACACATCCTTTCCAGTGAGCAGCCAGCAGCAGCACTAAGTGCCATGAGCTGGTGGAAGGACTATACATACGTATTATGTACATCACGCATAAGGGCGGCCTTAGGTCATGTCAGCTTTTGCGTTTTCCGGAAATATTTCCGGAGTCTGGAAATGTTTTGTATTTTTGCATGCAAATTATTTCCGGGCCCCGGGCGCGGGGGTAACCACAATCCCCCCCCAAAACAATGCTGACGATATGGAATAGTCGAATCACGCAAAACCCCACAACAATGCCCAGCCGAAAAAAAGAAAAAAAGTCTTGTGTCGATCGACTTACCACCGGGTAAGACGCGAATAAACAAAAGCACCGTAGATCAAGGTCGAATTTTGATCGATTATAAATAGTAATTTACTCATACCGTAGTCTTTGATATAATGTGAAAGCTGTGTACTTATTGCCATGGTTGTTAAATCTATCTAAGATTGCCAAAAAAATTATACTGGTTCACGGGCATGGTCGTATGAACGAAATGACAATGAAATCAGCCGAAAAAAATTAAAACACGTGTACGATAAGTAGTCGATGTCATGTGCTACCCGATTGGGAATGTTTTGGAAGGAACACACCGTTTTATTTTGTAAAAGAATTTCACATTTCTTGACACCATAAATTTGGCGCTCATTCGTCCAGTTTGCGTGCATAGAATCGCATGGGAAATCCGTTGATCGGGCGAGTGATAACCTCTGGCAACGGTCGCATGCGACTGCAAAACACAAAATGATGCGATGAATTTGCAATTCATTTTCCATAGTTTCAGTCTATTCAAAATTTAAATACCGGAACTTTCTGCTTCAAGCTCTAAGAGGAAGTCGCTGGAAAAGGGGCGGTCGTAGACAAAATTTAAAAAAAAACGAAAAATTAGCGTTCCCGAGGCTTTAAGTGGAAATGTTTCCATGGTGCCGAGTATTGTAAGTGGAAAATTTGGGCGCTTTCATATTGGTAACTGGGGACTTTTAATGCATAATTTTACATACCTCGACAGCAATTGAAAGCAGTTATAACCATCGTTATCTAAACATGGTGAAGCAACAAAAATACAATGCAGAAGTGCGATAGTCAGTGATTCGAATGATTTTGTGCAAAAAGTTGATGTTTTGGGCTGGCCAGGAAAAAATAATCCAGCTATATAGAACCCAAAGAGCTCTGTTTGGGGAAGTTAAAGTGGCAAACTCCGGCAGTTCAGCTTGCAAGAAAATTGTCAGCTGGTGACGCGGACAACTGCTGATGTACGTGTAAATTGTACAGCAATGGAATTTTTTGGTTGCTCATGTCCATTTTTTTCGCAGAAGAGAGTGTGCACTGGGATTTCGTCAGTGTGAAGGAACCAGCTGGCCACGTCACCCCAAAATACTTAGGTATGAGCCGGTTTTATGCTCGCGCAAATAAGCGCAAATAAATGCGTGGAACGCCCATGAAGATCGCGAGCTCCATTCTGTGGTTTCGATCTAGATTCAGTGCCAACCTGCTCAATATCGGCTCCATCGACTCAAGTCTGAATCGCCGCAGCACATTCGCGAGCACAATCTTCTCCTCCAAGAGGGCGAACTTTTGACCTGGAATATTTGGTCAGGGTGGTATTTTAAAAGTGGAATGTATCGCCTTCACTTTCAAACAGCCAATACAGGAACAGCAACTTCAAACAGCCATCAAGTGCTTTACCTCTCCAAAGAGTCGATCGGGACCAGGATTTTCGTTCATAGAACATGCACTAATAAATACCAAGCAGTAATCAGAAGGCCAGGTTATCGGAGACCAAAAATTTGTTCACTTTCGCGAACTGGCTATCGGTTCACTGTATTGAGAGAGTCGACTGTAATGGAAAACATCATCAAACACAAACACCGCTTGGATAATATACCAATGCAGTTCCGTGGTCCAGCCGAGAATGGCACATAGGCATACGGATGTCGTTTATTAGCGACGTCGGGAAGAAAGTGATCCGGATTGAACATGTTGAAGTGTTCGTACTGTGTTGGGTCGCGATGTATGATGAAGGTAATGACCATAACCGTCAAGCCTGCTGGCAGGGTGTGTCCTCCTGGAAGGAGAAAGACTTGAGGAAGAGGAGGAAGAACGAGAACACAAATTGTTAGTGTTAGGACTCAACCCGATTGCTCAGTCGGTGGTCGGTTCTCGAAAATGGCAATCATATTTTTCACTGTTATCGTTTTATCAACGGAACAAAATGATTTTGAAGGGTGCGTTGCGTGTGTTGCAAGGTATTTGTGGGGGATCGGGCATGGCTCGTGTCGCTCGAATGGGTTTATTCTGCTCGCTGGGTTGAATTGACACCGAACAAAAGATATGGCAATCGACTCATACAAATGTTGGCTTACCGATCTGCACGTCACTCTGCAACTCTCTCGCAAACAACGGAACGGGTGGACAGACACGCATCGATTCCTTAATGCACATTTCCAAATATTTCATTTGTGTTAGATCGTCGGTGGTGATGTCGCGCTCCAGGTCACCGCCTGCGTAGCGCAGTGGGTTAGTGTTGAGTGCATGTGGATCAGGGGTGGGTTCGAACCCTACTGGAACGGTGGTCGGGCGATTGGACAAAGCCGGTTTGAGCAAGACCACTTTGAGTAAAAAAGAAGAGCGGAGCTCTTATTTGGTTCCATTGGCTTAAATCTTAGGTTTAGGTTGATTTTGGCGTTACGCTTAAGCCCAGGATTAGGCTTACACTTAGGCTCAGTTTTATGTTTTGGCTTAGGCTTAGGCTTAGGACTGTTCCTTTTTAGGTTCTGCGCTTTTGGACTCTGCTCTTTTGTTCTTGCTCAAGATGGTCGTGCTCAAACCGGCTTCCCTCAATTGCCCGTGCACCACTTGAGCAATCAAAAAACACCGAACAAGTTGAACCTAAAACATTCATGATCTCCTGATAGACCTTCGTTTGAACTTCAGGAAAATGTCCAAGAAACCAGAGCGTCCAAGTCATGCCACTGGACGTGGTGTCGTGGCCTGAAATGTCTAACCCGAATTGGGCCAGAACTTTATCCTTTCTACGTTTAAACCGAATAAATATTCTTGAAATCTCAATTTTGCCGAACCCTCGAACATGAACGTCTCGACTTCCTCGTTAATATTCTCCTCCGTCAAATGGTTTTCATCCGCCATCATCAACAATAAATCTAGGAACGCCCGTCTCTTCGTGCCTGCTTTCAAATCTGCGAGCGGACAATTGTTCTGACGCGCCTCTTCGTGCAACTGCGTTGTGCGCTCCTTGATTACCTGAATGTGCCAAATGTTTCTGTGGAATGAGTGAAATTTATCGAAAGCTCACCAGGACAGAGCATGAACCAACCTTCGAAGTGAATCCCTTCAGTATTTTCAGGCATTCATCATAGCGATAACCGATGCCTGACGCATAGAACAACAGTTTCGGCTGTAGCCACGGTGAGCGTTGCACTCTGCCAACAAAATCATTCTTCATAAAAGTCTTCCCAAAGGATTTTTTAAAACTAAATCAGAATTTATTTTTTACTTGAAGGCAATATCAGCCATGTCCTGCACGGCTCTCACATAAGGCGAATTGGTGTCTCGCTGGGAATTCGCCGTCACGCCCATCGCGGTGGCTGGAATTTTGTAAGTTTGTGGTTTTTCGATTCACAGTGCCTAAAACTCGAATTTTCGACTTCAAGAAAAACGAAAATTTTCCGGGAAAAAACGAAACATACCGCAAATGATGTCGAGTGCGCAATGTTTGACGTAAGGAAACGCGTCAAATGTCTCGTTGGTGTCGACGACCTAAACCTTTTTAACCTTTTCAAACAGCTTTATCCTGCTTCGAGTGTCAGTCAACCGAGCTTATCTAACCTGTTCCGCCAAACAGTTCACCATAATCTTCGCCTGTTCGTTGTAGATCTCCATGAACGACTGTAGGATCGAAAAGTGAAACGTCGGTGTCAGCTGTTTGCGTCGAGCGCGCCATTTTGCGCCTTCGCTGCAGCAAAATTGACCATTTGTTTGCTCTAAGTGAAACATCACATGTGTTAATCAATCAATAACAACAACCTTGTCAACAATCCATCGCCCAACCATGGCCGCAAGATATTGTAGTCGGACGACTTGACGATTTGCACATTGCTGCTCAGAATGGGCTGAGAGGAAATAATGGAATGCGAACAGCTTGTTTTCGGAAATAATTCTCAAGCTCCTGTTGACAAACATACAGCGACGTCCTTCACTCATTGCTAATTTTGAGCAACCCCTATGAATATTAAGGTGGAGTTATAACTTGTCCATATAACATACTTGTCCATTTTGGGCTTGTAGACAATGGGGACAAATTTTTGTTACGATCATATTTTGTGATAGAGTTATAGCACAAATTTCGTCCAGCGTAAAAGTTGTTCATTTGGTGCAGGGGAACAACTTTTACGCTGGTCGAAATCAGTGCCCAATTCTATCACAAAACATGATTCAAACAAAAATTTGTCCTCGTTGTCTACAAGCCCAAAATGGACAAGTGTAACTCCACCTTTAGATGAACGACACGCAAGTGTAGAACACACGTCAAGACCCTGCTTCTGTGATGCGCGCTTCGATTAAATTAAAAAGCGCCTGAGCCAGATCTTCGCCCACTGTGACCGAATACCTCAGCCGTGTCACATCGTGTCAAGACCACAATAGGATTCGTTTCGCCGATCCACATTTTCATCATTCCCTCGTAACCGTATTTGTGCGTCAATTCCTCCAGTTTGTATGAGAACGCTGGAAAGAGCTCCAAATGTCCACTTTTTCATGTGCCATGCGAATGCGCCCTTACCATGGCTAAAGACATGACTTTTTCGTCTTGTATGACGTGTACACTGACGTGAAAATCTCAACAGTTTTGAATTTTCTGAAACTTACGAAACACCAAACACGTCAATTCATTTTAAAGAACCAGCTAACCAATTCTATCGAATGGAAATTGCCATGTTGAGCCAAACAGCGGTATGGTGATTGGGCCAGGAATTTTTCGGAGCGCAATGCATGTTCGAATGTACCATCGCAAACGACGCCATAACGTTTTGCGAAACGTGGATATTAAAAGCACCAGAATCGCTATTGCAACAATAGGGAGTGAAACGGCCATGGTCTAATACTGAAAGTAAAATTGCTTAAATTTTAAAATGTGTTTTTGGAGAAACACTTGCGAAACACTTCTTTCTGTGCTCAAAAAAAAACAAAACATTTTTAAGCTGCGCTACTTTGCGGGTGTTTACATTGGAGCCACAGAGCGTTCTTTGCAAGATGCATGTTGCACTAGCACTGTGGTGACCCGCGTAAGGACGTATGCGGTAAGTCAGGCGGTGAATTTATACAAGCGCCAGTTATGTACATGGTCTGCTGCCTATTAGAAACGCATTTATTCTCAGGATATTACAATGGCTGACATAACAGGAAAAGTGAGAGCAAAAAAACGAGAGCTAAAATCGAAGCGCGTGATAGGGTTGGGCAAAAAAAAACGACGGCGTTTTTTCATAAAAAAACTACGCTTTTTTTCAAAAAAAACGCCTGGGTCGTTTTTCGTTTTTTTAGATCCTGAATTTCCTTGATTTTCCCTGATTTTTCAGGGAAAGTACCCTGATTATCAAGGAAAATCAATTTTTTGTCCCATTTTTTTAAAAAAAATTTCGACTATTTTTACTTTGTCAAGATACGTCGATATACGGAGTTTGACTTTCAATGATGACCCCGGCCAAAGTTGGCCCCATGATGCGGGTCTGATATGGGATCTTAACAACTCGCTAGAAAAGGGTTGAAACCCGTTTATTTTGCCTCAGAACACATAGAATTACTTCATTTAACCACGTTTTCTTCCCAACATGAGCGTTTTCCAATTTTGTTTGGGGCATATTTTGGTCATCTGGGCGTTTTAAAAAAAAACTTTTTTTTAAAAAACGTTTTTTTTTAAAAAACGATGTTTTGAAAAAAAACGTTTTTTGCCCAACCCTGCCTGCAGGCTTAAAAAATTCTGGGCAGGAGAGGGCTTTGTGTGGAAAAACTCCTATATGTGCGTCCGAAGATAAAACGGAGTGTTGTTCTAACGCTTCTGGAGCATTCGTATGCACAGTTGTGGGTGGAAAACTCAGTTGTGGGTAGAAACATGGTATTTTCTGGTAGCTTGTGACGCGGAGATGCCCGCTTGTGCTGTGAAAGCAGTTGCTCTGAACAAAAAACACGTTGTCTCAGCACGTTTAGTTGGAAAGCGACATATATGTAACTAAAAGTTGGCTCATCTTATCACAAGCAGAGCGAGAGAGATAGTGGTGTTTATGTCTCTATCAGTGGTGAGTTGCACCTACAGGTCCGACAACGATCACGGAAGGGAGATAAACCAAGTTCAGTAGCATATTGGGTACACCGATGATGTGTGTTTTCTACCATTCAAGTCCGACATTTTCTCACTATCAGCTTGCGGACCTTACGAGTTCATGAAACAGAAAAAACACTGAAGCACAGCGGTTCGCTGAAACTGCACAAACACATTGTTCTGAGTACCAAATGGCGCATGTTCAGACCTGAGGGTGTTAAGAAAAGCAAAAAAATCAGTTAAAGGATTCATGCGCAAAATTCTATAGTTGAAGCGTTTATTTATGTCTGTACATTGTGGTGATGCCTATCAAAATTATGCCATGAGATAATCATGCGGGAATGTTTGAACGGAACATAATAATAATCGTCGCGCGATCCATCACAGATTTTCGAAATAGACCAGGGGTTCATTCGTCCGGTTTGAGTTCATAGAATCGCATCGGAAATCCGTTACTCGGTCGAGTGATCACCTCGGCGAGCGGACGCATCCGGCTGCAGCAAAGAATGATTGTAGTTCATTTGGTGCAAGATCAGCCGACTCGCCAAATCGTGGCACAACCTGCTCAATATCGGCTCCATTGATTCGATTCTGAATCGTCGCAACACATTCGCGAGCACAGTCTTCTCCTCCAAAAGGGCGAACTTTTGACCTGGAGATTGGTACGTTGGTACAGTAGTTTAGGACATTTTAAGCACCGTCTGGAACGCACTCGGACTTGAAACGGTCTTGGTTTCTTACGCGACACGTGCATGAAATACAAAACAGTGGGATTGAGATTAACAATAATGTCTCCTTAAAGGATCACAACTGTGAACTTGTGCTTGTGCACACATTGAAGACACAGAACAATTTATTCAAGAAAATTATGCAGGCGTATACCAATGCAGTTCCGCGGTCCGGCCGAGAACGGTATGTAAGCGTATGGGTGTCGTTTGCTGGCGACTTCCGGTAAAAAGTTATCAGGATTGAAGTCCTTGTAAGACGGAAACTGCGTTCGGTCAAAATGGAGTATTATCGGGATGACCATGACCGTCAGGCCTGCCGGTAGCGTGTGGCTTCCTGCGTGTTGATGGTTTTAGGGGTGTGCGCGTTGAATAGGTTAATGTTTAGGCTCAGTGAAACATCAACAAATGCGACAGTTCACAAAACAATGTAGAAGAAACTGACTTTTCAGCAGAGATCATACGGGAAACCAGGGTTCCATTCAACTGAATTTAGCAGAATTGAGCAACGAAAAGGTCCGGCCTCCAAATCTTTCGTCTGAACAAACTGGGGTTGTTTTGCGCCAGGTTTCGTGAAGTTTGATCTTGAACATGTGGTCAGCCTCACATGGTTGTGTTTCGGGTCACCTTTTTTAAACACCTTGGAAGAGAAAAACTGTATCAACTATTTGTGCATCATTTCACATCCCACTAGCCGATTTGCACGTCACTTTGCAGATCTCTCAAGAACAACGGCACGGGTGGACACATGCGCATCGACTCCTTGATACACATTTCCAAATACTTCATTTGTGTTAGATCGTCGGTGGTGAAGTCGCGCTCCGGATCGCCGCCTGCATAGCGCACTGGTTAGGTCGGGTGCACATTGTGGTATTACAGCAGGCGCGGGTTCGAATCCCACTTGCGCAAATGCAGACCTCACAAAAACGAAATACTTCACCTAAAACATCCCTGATCTCCTCATGCACTCTCTGTTGATATTTAGGGTAGTGGCCGATAAACCAGAGAGTCCAAGCCATGCCACTTGACGTGGTGTCGTGCCCTAAAAACATATGGCTGTTTTTGGGTCAGGCAACCCCTCTGCTCGTCCACGGCAATTGGCTGTCTGCGCATTGTCAACCGATTAGTTATAGTCGATCACGTTTTGTCTGGGAATTCTCAGCATCAAAACAAGCCGTTGGAACTAGTTTGAATTCTACATTTGGCTCACAACGCTTCTGCTTCAAATTTTACTAATAAAT